>CM062815.1:496923159-497210550 GCA_031772625.1 Pinus tabuliformis
TCAGATGATGGACTCACATCCGATGTGTTCTACGAATGATCAACAACGGGTGCATATGTAGATGTAGATACACATGCAAAATCATGGATGGCGGAATCAGGAAAGATGTCAGAAGAAAAAAAGGAGGCTTGGATAGAAGGGAGTCATTCTTTGCCAAGAATTGATGCTCAAGCTCCCAATCATACGCTTCATGAATAACAACGCAATTCATTTGCACAAAACCAACTCTGTCGATAGCTTGATCCCCATTCACAACAAGTCTAGAGTCCATAATGGAAGAACACAAGACAGTGCAATCCAGAGGATCAACAGAACACGAAGAAAGAGGTTGAGGTAAAAAAGGCATGTGACAACCCATGCGATTCACAACCAAATCAGTGTGAAAATTGAGAGAAGTGATGTTGGGAGGATGTGAGAGTTGAATGGATGTGTGTTCCTATTCTCCCACATCACTCTGCAGTGGTGGAGCTATTTAATGAGGGGACGAGGGACAGTCACTTTTGACAGCGACCATGTCCATCTCTAATTGCGCAGCTCCATCACTAAAGTATGTTGAGTGGTGCTTGGGCTTACACTTTCTTTTAGGATTAACAAATTTGGTAAGACAGTACTCAAATCTGTCCATGCGATACTGGAATTCAATCTAACTTTTCGGAGCTTGAAACTGCAACACACTGAAGCGGTCACAAATTTCCATAGGCGATTCATGTAGGGCCTTCCATTGTTGTAAAAATTCTTTGTCAAGAGGTTATGGATTGTGGAAAGTATATTCAATGAGATGACAAAACTACTCAAGTGAGTTCATGCTTCGAGGAGGTAGACTACAACACCACTGTTGTGGAGATTTGTGAAGTGTGTGTGCAAGCAGCAGGCTGACCTCTTCTATGTAGAACATGTTTGCATTCTCAAGGAATACATAGAAGTCTTCTAAGTACTCAAGCCAGGCTACTTTGCCTTCACCATACGTGAATTCAGACGAGAGATCAAAAAACTACATCATGATGTTAAGAGGTTCGGCATGCGAAAGACATCTCAGAGAGATGAGTGTAATAGCATCCATGATAGATGTGAAAAGGTTCAAAATAGGATGATATGACACAACTTGTCATCTTTCCCTCCTTCTAACACTAGAAATATTGATGGTCTTGGACCCACCAACATGTCAGGGGATCTCCTCGGTAAGAACTCCCAACTAGACCTCGGGCCATTTGGTGTAAGAGTCCCAGCAGTGGGTCATACGATGTCACCTTGACCACGGTTGCCCGCAGAGGTAAGTAAGATATCCTTCTTGGTAGCAAGGTTGTGACATATGCAACAACTCAAGGAAGGTGCATGGACGGTTCTAACACACAGAGAGCGAAGTGAGTGTGCCCCTTGGAAACCCTGTGAAAGCACGTGATAAGAAGGGAAAACACAAGCAAAGATACATCACAAACCGGAAAGAAAGTAAGCTTGCAATCCAAAGTTACGCTTAAACCAACAACACATTTATGTAAGATTCATACATACTTATACAGAAAAAATTCCATACATACATGCGTAAGAAAACAGATACATATATCATTAGAGTAAACAAGTTAGCTAAAATACAATAACAACATATGCATGAAACGTGTTGGCTCTATTATATTAAGAAGCGAAATTTCCAATCATACAGTACAACCATGACCAACCACTAGTCCTGATAGTGGAACGTTACAGTCACTGCCACCTGCTCCTCCAAAGAGATGTACTAGCTTTGCACTGTGGAGAAGCCAAGGCTCGTTACAATACTCTCCAAACTTTCTCTAAGATACTCCTATCGGAAGCTTGGGTGACCAAAAGCCTATACAATGGGTTATGAGGGACTATATATAGCAAAGGTGGGGTGACCCTTGACATTCCCCTTTGTGAATATTCATCTACCCTCATGACTCTTCAACTACTCTATGACTGTTACATTCAACTATCGACACTTGAACCTCCACTTGACAAGATGTTACATACAATCTGCACATGTACCCATGTGAGACAAAATAGGCTTGAGAAATCCATGCAAGACATCACTATGACTCGGAAAATTTTGGGAAGACCAGCTCTTCGACATCCTCATGATGGTTGACGGTGGTGAAGTGACGCCAAGCTCGTTAGTCCACGATGGTGTCCGTGTACTCTATGGTGACATCTTTCTCGAAACAAACTCTTGCCTTTGTTGCGTGTGGGTACACTGCTCTGGCTCCTCCATCCAACTTGTCTAATAACATGTGAATCGTTGTCTTGAGTATAGTCAGACCAGTGACATACTAATGCATGGCATCTGCACTGATTTCCAAGTCTATGCCAGTGGCTATGCACATCAAATCGTCAAAGTACGAGTCAACCTCCAGTCGGAATTATGAATTTGTCTTTGCATTGGTGAGAGCCCTAATATATGGGATTTCATGTGAATGCACAACAACATCCATGCTTCTGAATAACCGTGCATGGGAAGCCTCCAAACTAGTGATGAGCTCTGGGAATTCTTCATAGTTCTGGATCTAACTCCAGATGTGTGCCTTTAGCTCGACCGCTCTAGGCTTCATCATCTTGGGCAAGTGTAACGGGGCTCCCTTGTATCTCATTGTCCATGTTTGCATGTGATTGACAACAACATGCAATTTTGGCAAGATACATGCTCTCCTAGTACATCATTGTTTCCAACCATTGAGATGGATCACTGCCTTATGCACGGTACCAAATCTGGAATACAATGCCCGATCGACCGTCTCAACAGATGATACTTCATATAGTATCCTTCTTCAACTTTGCTTGCACAGATGCTATAACCAGTTATCCTCGCTGCTTGGTTGTTTGCAACTCCTTAGCCATTCACTCATTCTATGCTATCAAGAAGCAAAAGCTCGAGCTAGTGGCTTTGGCATATGCTCTAGTAGCATCGACCAAGGATGCTGGATGCTTGTGCACATTAGATACGACCACTCATTCCTCAAACTCTACAAGAGATGTGTTGTCCTCAAGCGTGGACACTCTGTGCTATTACACAACTCTATGTTGCAACTCATCGAATGATATGTTGTGCATCTCTTCTTCCAGATTGTCTCCTAGGATCTCAGTATCTCCTTGGTCGCTTGGGGCCTTCTCTTCTTCCAAATCCGATGAAGTTGTTGGATTGACCTCTTTTTGATAAGGCATGAGGTCAATGTCTTGCTCTAACTCTGGCTGCTCCATCTCTGTATCCATCTACTCAAGTGCTCGTTCAGTCTCTTCAAAAAAGTCCTACTCCTACGACTGCTCACCCTGTCTGCTTTGTGCCAGCTACTCGGATGAATCTACTACCTATACGGGCACAGTTTCATCTGTCTGTACATATTGCGCCCCCTACTGTACCTGTCCATTTTGTGCTTCCTTCACTTGTCTGTGTAGCTCCTACTGCTTCTGGAGTTGCTCCTTCAACTCATGCAACTCCTTCGTTGTTTCCTCCATCCTCTATTTTTCTCTATGCCTTTGCATGGTCCTCCTGTGGATTTGTTATCTCTTTGCCTTTATTTCCAAAATTACTTTTTGTACAAGTGGGTCTTCTATGAACTTGCAGCTTTTTTTTGCCTCCGCATAGTCCACAATCTTTCTCTTTCCTTTGTTGCGTACCAGTATGTTTACCTCTGCTGCTGTTGCTGCTTGATCTCCTGGATGCTGCTTCACTAACCATTCCACAATGATACCAACTGGTTCATTGGGCCTGGAGAAGATGTGAAAATATCTCCATGGGTCTTCCTCAGCCCAATGACATGCCCTGTGGATCCATGGAAACTGTACTCTCACACAGTGATCCTTCACAAAACAATGTTGGTCATACAGATTAAAGCTTCTGGTGCCGAAAGGATATTTCTTGAACTCTTCTATTACGACATCTGCATGCTTGAGATTATTTATCTCTTACAACCCATTTTGCAACGAAAGAGTGGGCTAAGGTGTCTTCTTCTTCCAGTGAAACCTAGCTGACAATCCTACCAAGATGTGGTACGATACTTCATGGATGACGAGCTTGTTCATGGAAAATTTCAGGAAAACATGCAAAGGCTACTTCACGTTGTACATCTGTATGAAGGTGCCAAGGGGTGAGGCATACCAATCCTCTATGTCAATTAATGCCTCCATTTTTACCTTCAACATGTAAGGTAGATCTTGTTCAAATATCATCTTGTACATCGGGGTGAGAAAATAATCTGACAATTGTGTGATGACTCCTCGGTGGCTGCATTTGAAAATCAATTTACAATAAGTGTTGACAGACGTTTCCACTAGTGTCCATACCCACTTCAAGCTTGAGAACTTCTAACAGGCACAAATTGCATCCACTATGTAAGCAGACACGTAGATTTATGCTTGCTTACCTTTGGGTGGCTGCCAAGATCCTATTACCTCTTCCTTTAGCCTATGAGACAACATGTCGAACTAGTTGCATGTTTTGCCTTCACTGGCCAGTTGGTCCAATGGGATAACCAAAATTTAAAGGAAGGTATTCATTCTCTCTTGGCCATACAAGAGACATGCAAAGATGACCAAGTACTGATATGCCACCTGCATTATCTTCATCTTGTAAATCTGGTTGGGTGTCATCATGAATTTGGCTAGCTCCCTCACCCAGTTCTTCAAGGTATCCGTAGAGTTGGTATTCTTGCTAAGTATGTTGAAGGGTGTCTCCATGGTGATCATTGGCTTTGGAAAGTGGTACATCTAGTGATAATCCTATGCCTTGGAGGTAGAAATCTCTTTCCCACTGACACTTCTCGATGTCATCGCCTCAGGATCAGTGTGCGAGACAATCCAATGTATCGTGTCTGCGCATGGGAACATGGGATACCTGCATGCAATCTGGTACAAGGTGGACTTATGAATGTTCACATAGACTTGGCAGTCTTCAAGATCTTCCCCAAATGTGCTTGAGAATGCATCATTAACCTCTTGCCATTTTAGCTTGATATCTTTGTCTAAGATCAACTTGATATCTTTGTCTAGGATCAGCTTGGTGTCTTTGGTGTCTCAACATTTTGGCTCTGTTGTCGGGGAAGTTGTCATTTTTTATTCAGGTAACCATTATTATTAGAGTTTCAAGATCTTGCAGGACTGTCAGACGGCATAGAGAGTATGGTAAGACGTGAGTGAAGAGCCACACATCCACTTTTGTTGGGGTTGCTCCCAGGTTTGACCAATCAATGTTTGTTCTTGATTTCTATTTTCCTTTATATTTATGCGTAGAAGTACATATAGACCTAGGGATAGTAAAGGTAGATTTATTTCAAACTCTAAATTTCCTACAACTTTTGGATCAATTAATATACCTATTTTAACTGTCGCTAATCGATATGCAGGTTTAAGACAGGAGGGAGTAAGTGTTGATGCCAACGTGATCTTGGATCAAGAATTATTTGATTGAGAAGGATCATACAACAGTTTGTCTTTGAAAACCCTGTAGAAGAACCAGTGGAATAGTCAGACCCCTTGGATGAGCAGTCCACCAACATCTACCATGTTCCAATACCCCTGGTCCACACCATAATTAGCAAGCCCTAGCGGGTACCTGTTGCAAATATGGAACATGTAGATGGTGAGGACAGAAACCATGATGAACACCATGGAGAAGGGGAAGGCCCTAGATGGAATGTTAACCTATTTGGAGGAAACCAAGAAGAAGAAGAAGTCACTTTCGGATTCCCTATCCTGGATGTGACTTGCGACATCAACATGAAGAACATTCTGATGGCATCTCTACCACTATTCTATGGTAAATCATCCAAAGATCTCAATGCATTTCTCTTTGAATTTGATATTTTATGTCGTAGTTATAATTACTATGAGGATGCACATAAACTCAAATTGTTTCCTGCCACATTAAAAGATGCAGCCCTTAGGTGGTTCATGAGTCTAGGGTAGCATACCATATACACATGGGATGATATGAGGTCAACTTTTCTTAAAAAAATATCAAGATTTCTGCAAGAGTAGGGACATTAGTGATATCCTTAGGATGTAGCAAACTGAAGACGAAAACCTAGAAGAGTATCTTGAGAGATTCTTGTATAACTTTCATAAATCCTGTGGAAGCACCCTAGACCAAAAAATCATCAAAACTGTGTTCCCAAAAGGGCTAAGAGACGATTGCATAGAAACATTGAAATTGCTTAGTGGTGGGGACATTTATAAGAAATCCTTTGTTGAAATCATTGACCTTTGTCACACCTACTCTAGAATCCAAGCTAAAGTAGGTAAAAAGCTTCATGAACTTCGAGACAATTCTCGAGACTATGTGCAAAAGAAGACTGCAGCTAATGCTATCACTAGAGTTGAGCTAGGGAACCTATTAGATAATTTCAAAACTGACATCTTAAATACAATCAGTGACTAGCTTGACACCATGAAATTCAATCAAAAGAATGAGGTTGAAAATGCAGCTATGGAGATCTTTTGTCCGAACTGTAGGTGTAAACATGCAGAGAGGGAATGTCCTCTGAATTCCATAGAAGTCTATGGGATTTTCACTCTAGAGCACCCAACCAAGAAGTGCCCATAAATTTCCGATCTAAATGCCATTTACAAAGGCAATACCGAAACCCTTGACCAAGCTCAAATAGCCAGAATACCCACCTCGAAAGCTCAGAGTCAGAGTTTGTTCCCAGACTCGAATTTTCAAGGATATAGCCAAACCCAGCTTTAGACGTTTCCTGCATCCTACCCCCCTTGGGTTGCTCAAAAACCACAAGGTACTGCTTGGAACCAGAATAGGAGAACGAGTCCTTATGTTACCAACTATCAATCCCAATTCTACACGCCTTATCCAAATATGCCAAGCACTTCATATAATCCATCCATGCAAACTTCTCAGCAGGCATATAACTCTAACATGTATCAACAACCTACACAACTGCCACCTCCTCTACATCAAATATTACCAACACCTGCCAACACAACACGTCCTATACATCAATTATTATCTGCACCTACTAACACACTCCCCCCATAGGCACCAACTAATATAAACACACCACGACCTACACTACTTCCTGTACAACCCGTACCTAACCCACCTCAACCTGTGCAAAACATAGACATCCATCCCTTTCCTATGTACATGATCACGGCCATTCTTATGAATGAAATCTTGTTGCAGTCAAGAAAAATAGTGAATAAAGGGAAATCAACTGTGGTTATTCAAGAAGAGGTGCCCTCCCCATCATCTGAAAAACATTCACAAAATGAAAACTAGCAAACAACGGAAAAAGAGTTGACTGAACCACCATACCCGGAGAGACTAATAGTAAGGAAAGAAGAGGTCCCGCTTGAATATGACCTGGAAAACAAGCTTAGGTATGTCTGTATTAAAATACCACTTTTACAAGCAATCCAAGACATCCCTATATACACTAAAATTGTCAAGGATCTCTGCATCAAGAAACTGGGGAGAAAAGGGCATAAAAACTAGAATGTCAAAATTATGAGTCAAATGTCCACGATGATTTTAGACATGCTTGCCAAATACAGTGACCCTGGAAACCCCATCGTCACTATCGAAATAAATGGAGTGCTTCTACCAAATACTCTTGTAGATTTAGGGGCTGCAATAAATGCAATGACTTATGAAACAATGACATCACTACAGCTGCCTGGATTGAAAACCACCCCTATCCTTTTAGAGATGGCAGATAAATTCATTGTCAAAACAATAGGATCCTTGGAAGATATAGAAGTCAATATCCTATAGACTTTGTATTCATTTCTCCAAAAACCTCTAGACATGGACACCCTGTGGTCTTGGGAAGGCCATGGCTGGCAACTGCAAATGCCGTCATTGGATACAGAAATGGGGAAATGACCATTTCAAATGGATCTCACAATCAAACGTTGTCCATCTTTCCACCTGCTCAAACAGCTATCGAACTACCAGTATGGCTCGAAAATCCTTATGGAGATGAAGATTGCATGTTTCCATTATTAACATTATAATTGTCTAGAGGTCTTCAAGAACACTCTGATGAGCATTTTTTGCAGCAATTTCTAGCTGATAGTTCTTGCATCAATTATCCCATCTCGTTTATGATTATCAACATGTGTTTAGTGATGAGTTTCAGGAAACCTACCATCCAGCTGTCATCTCCTTATTTGTAGCCATGTAAGGAAGCCAGGAGCTCACCACAGAACCTGTGGAAATATTTGAAGGTAAAATTCTACATATTGGCACAGGATTGACTACAGAACAAAAGTAGCAGTTTATGAGTATGGTTTGAGAAAAAACCAGAGCATTCACATGGGATTACTTGGATATGAGAGGTATACATCCAGACACTTGCATCCATCATATTTACACAAATGAAGAAATGAGACCTGTTCGACAGCCGCAAAGGCGGATGAACCCAACATTGAAGGATATTGTTAAAGAAGAGCTTCAGAAACTTTTGGCTGTAGATTTCATTTACCCCATTTCCGATAGCAACTGGGTATCACCTCTAGTAGTAGTCCCAAAGAAGAACGGAAAATGGTGGATCTGCGTCAATTACAGAGAATTAAATAAAGCCACCTTGCGCAATTATTTTCCATTGCCTTTTATTGACCAAGTTCTCGACACGCTTGCAGGTAAGAAATATTTTTCTTTTTTAGATGGCTATAGTGGGTACAATCAAATACAAATAGCCAAGGAAGACTAGGAAAAGACCACCTTCACATGCCCATGGGGTACTTATGCATATAAAGTCCTTCCCTTTGGTCTTTGTAACGCTCCTGCCACCTTTCAAAGAGTTGTGCTTGCTATCTTTTCTGACCTAATCCATGACTGTGTGGAAGTCTATATGGATGACTTCACAGTCTATGGGGATGACTTTCCACAAGCCTTGGAAAATCTAGAGAAGGTATTGATCCGTTGTCAAGAAGCCGATCTGGCCCTTAGTAGTGATAAATGTAGGATGATGCAAACTAAGGGGATTGTTTTAGGCCACCATGTATCCTTTGAAGGAATTCAAGTCGATCTGGAAGAAATTGATGTAATTTTGCATATCCCTATTCCAAGCTCACAGAAAGAGGTAAGAAGTTTTCTAGGGCATGCAAGATATTATCGACAATTCATTGAAAATTTCACTAGAATAGCAGCACCATTATTTAAATTGTTAACTAAAGATGTTGACTTTGTATGGAATGTTGACTGTCAACAGGATTTTCAGGTACTGAAGGAAATATTTTCCACAGCTCCAGTGCTAAGAGGACCAAACTGGTCCTTACCTTTTCACATTTGTACAGATGCTTCGGACACCGCACTGGGAGTGATTTTAGGACAAAGGGAAGATAATTGTCCCTATGCCATTTGTTTTGTTAGCCAAAATATCTCTCCCGCTGAATTAAATTATACGATCACTGAAAAAGAACTATTGGCAGTTGTACATGCTATAGGGAAGTTTAGACATTATATTACTGGCTATGAGACATTTGTTCATACAGATCATTCTGCAGTTAGATTTCTAATGAATAAACCAATTACTAATGGTAGGATAACTAGATGGTTGTTGCTTCTACAAGAATTCAATATAACTATAATTGATAGGCCTAGAAGGGATAATTTTGCAGTTGATTTCTTATCTCGTTTGAATCTTACACAGGGAAGCATGCCAATGCCAGTGCCCGATGAATTACCAGATGAAGCTTTATTTTCCATTTCTACCATTACCCCATGGTTCGCTGATGCTGCCAATCATTTGGTATCAGGAAACCTACCTCAGAACATGTCAGCTCGAGAGAGGCATAATATAGTACAACACAGTGCTAATTACTCATGGATTGAGGGAGATCTATTCTATACAAGGATAGACTTGATTATGAGGCGATGTGTGCAGGAAGACAAAATGCATGACATACTAAGTGCCAGTCATAATGAGCCTTGTGGTGGTCATTTTGCTGATAAGAGGACAGCATATAAAGTTCTCTGCATCGGATACTATTGGCCTATGCTCTTCAAGGATGCCAAGAAGTTTTTTTTAAGTTGTGACACTTGCCAAAGAATGGGGAGACCGGTGGCCTCTGATGGAATTCCCCTTCACCCGCAAATTTATATTGAACCCTTTGAGAAGTGGGCATTCGACTTCGTCGGGCCCATCTCCCCAATGTCAAATAAGAAAAAATATATTTTGGTATGCATTGATTACATCACCAAGTGGGTGGAGGCTAAAGCATTGTACGCCGCCATTGAAAAGGTGATAGTGGAGTTTTTGTTCGAAGACATTTTTACAAGATTTGGGGTCCCTTGTGAAATTGTCACTGACTAGGCCACCCAATTCACATCAAAGATGGTCAAGGCACTTACAGAGCAACATCAAGTGAAGCACCGCCAATCGACTCCTTACCACCCCCAAGATAATGGGGAAGTAGAGTCCACAAACAAGGTGTTCGAATCCATCCTTACAAGGACAATTCAAGTGCATCATAGAGATTGGGTAGAAAAGTTACCAAAGACACTTTGGGCTTACCAAATCCGTTGGAGGAATGTGACCAGGCATACTCCCTATGAGCTAGTCTATGGTAAACAAGTACTTCTGCCCATTGAAGTTCAGGTAAAAATATTCAGAACAACTACTCAATTAGGCATGAATTTAAATGATGCTCAAGAGCAAAGGTTAATGCAATTGAATGAGCTAGATGAAATCTGACAAGATGCCTACCACTGAACTGCATTAGTACAGAACCAAATAGCTCGATGGCATGATAAATTCATTAAGACAAAAGTCTTGCATCTAGGCGACTGGGCCTTATTATACGATAGTAAGTTTAAGCACTTCAAAGGTAAATTTTCTACCAGATGGTTGGGACCATATGAGGTAATTGAGGCTTTTGATAATGGCTCAGTTCGCATCTATAATAATGATAATGATAGGACTTATTTTGTGGTAAATGGTCATTAGCTTAACGTTTATCATAAGCCACTCTCACGTGATTAGTTTTTGCAGGAAATTCAAAACGACCCAGGATTGGAGCTGATTCATGCAAAGGACCAACCCCTTGCTGGTTCAGTTAATTAATTTTTTATCTATTATATATCTATATATATATATACATATATATATATACACACACACACACACACACACACACACACACACACATATATATATATATATATATATATAATAGTGGGCTGTCATTTTTGTTATCCACAGGTGGTCCTCCCCATAGCCCATGTAGAATAAAGGAGGAATTCACCAGGAGAAAGTTTATCCCTTTAACCGGGCCTGGTGGATTACATATGGAAAAGGAACTTTTGGAGTCTTATTTGGAAGCCTTCAAACACTCTAAATATGAAGCTCTTGAGCAATGGATAATCCACGCTCGTAAATGAAATGGACCAACAATAGTCTAAGGATTCCTTGAGTATAGAATTGTTCTTTTCCAGGCTCAAGGAAATGATTACGGAAAGGAAACCTATGGTGTCTACTTTGGGCAATACATACTCTCTAAATAAGAATGCCTTGAGCACTAACTACTTTAGGATTGTTAAAATAATAAGGTAGTCGTAGTATAGGGATCCTCTGGACAATGAATTATTATTTTTCGGGTCCAAAGGAATAACTACGGAAAAGAACCCCCCCTGGAGCTCTCTTTCTGGCCATTTCCAGCTCCCAAAAAAATAAATGCCCCAGGCAGTCACCATTCCAGGCCTAGTTAAAATCCATGGATTGGTAAAGCAGTCTCCTTTACAGAAATAATAAGCAACCTGGTCGATGATATGGAATTGGAAGATTCTGAGAGGATAGCAGTCAATCTGTCCCTTACTCGTTGTTCATCTTCAGTTGTCTTCATAAGGATCTCAAAATCTAATTTTACATGACCTCATTCAAATAACTGTGTTTTATGTCTGATCACCTCTGTTTCATGCTGTGCTCGAAAGGTCCAGGTCCTATACTCTATCCAGAAATACAACTCATATTGTACAAGAGGGCCCGAAATTTTGCTTAAACTAGGGTTCTATAATCCCTCAGCTAATGCCAAAACATACACACGAAGCCATTCTGTATTACTCTGTCTATGTTAATATGTTTGGAAGAAACAGGGTCGTCTTCAATGCAGTGGAGGAATGATCAAAATCACCATATCGCTCAGAGTTAAGAACAAACTCCCGGAAACAGAACTCTATTTTCCAAGGGTTTAGCATGTTAATCTTTCAGAATCCGGGCGCCCAGCACACAATTGCAGGAGGCGTTGCTTCAGCACGTGGATCACACACTCGACATAATCATTCAAGTGGTTGAGGTATGCATTTGTATTTCACTTGAATTTTACTGATAGATAGTTAAGTGTTATCATTGAAGCATGCCTCGAGATCTATCCTACGATCATCATGACTGGATATCCTACGCCTCACTTGTCCAGTCCCGATCCATGGCAATTATCACTCAATATGTTATACCTCTTCCATCACCTTCAATTATCCTTGTTATGACCACCTGCCACTCATTCCGAGATGCCTTGCGTCTCAGGATGGTAACACGCCACCTCATAGCAAGGGTGCTCACACGTTCCATTCCCAGATCGCACCCTGCACTTAAGTGCCCACCCTCCTAATCAGAGAAAGTGGAATGATCACCATCATGAAGCCAATCCACTAATCCGATCCATCATCACATCGGGAATCTAGCTGCAATTAAAAAGGTGGTCGATTGTAGACTTGAGCAGATAATTAACCAGAGATAGGTAGTGCAGGCGATTGCAACTAATCCATAGGTGCCATGGGAGCGAATAGACATGAACCTACCTTCGTTCAGTTCTCCCATGGCCCAGAGTATCATGGGTGTAAGGTGAGCTTCGAAGTGAAAGGTTGCATGCCTTTCCTCCAGAAATTCCAAGGATATAACGATCAAGTGGTGCTCACATTCACTCAGAGCTTCGATGGTGAAAACAACAAAGTTGGCAACCTCAGCTTTAGGATCACCGATGAGTCAGTGAGTAGGGAAATTGGACTACCAACTAACGATGAGAAATTTTTTAAAGGTGGCTAATTAGAGGTACAAAATTGCACCACATTCATGAAACTAGCCTACAGGTCCATTAGTTGGACAAAGGGAGTGCTTCGCAGCTATATTGAAGAGAAATGGTACCCACTCCTCATGATGCTACAATGCTTTGTGACCTGTGAGGGGAGGTTTGCTATTGTTTTTCTCTATCATGTTTGGTTCATGGTCCATTTTACAAAAGGTAGACACCTCAATATCCCTTATTTCCTAAGGTTAAGCTTGCATAAGATGGCAAAGGGAATTCAGTCTCATAGCAAAAAGCCTGAAACTGCATTATATCACCACAATTTGATCAAGATTTTATTGATTGCTAAGCTGAAGAAACGGAAATGGTCATGGGAATATTTCCTCATCAAGGTATTTCCTGGGAAAGAAACACAAACTAAAGGCAGACAACGTGCAGTAGGCTGATCTTTGAAAAATGAAGAAGCAATTCTCCCATCTGAGTCTGAGCATACCCATTCCCCTACCCTAGTGTCTGCACCTCCTCCTACAGCCGCAGGTAGCTCGAAGGATGGCACACGAAGAACGCTGGTGGAAAGTCCCATAAGCTCACTTCAGAAAAGGAAGTATGACCAGACAAAACCTACCCGACTTGATCTCAGTCTCATGACCAAAAGTGACACCCCAGAGTCTCTAGCAGATCCACCCCTCAAACCCGGAAGCACTGCTCCTAAAGCTAAATGACGGAAACCCTGATTTCCTTCCAAAACTTTCCCAATTCCTATAGCTGAAACTTTGGCTCAAGGTTGTCATCAGACCCGCAGTATGGCCTTTTCCCCACATAACACTGTTGAAGGACCCAACATTGTCCATATCCCTGTTTCGTCCTCCCACGAGACCAGTCTTCCACAGTCTCAAATGCCCATAGCAGAAGAGCCCACTGTCATGCCTAAACTCCAAATCCTGGTGGATATTACACAGGATAAAGAAGCCTTGTCCCCTACCGAACCAACAGCAAGTAGGAATGCTACAAAGAGCACCTGACATCCATCATCTTCTAAGCAGCATAGAGGAAAATCGCCAAGGGGGAGTATCTCGTAGCAATCAACAACCTCGACTAAAAACCCTACACTGGATGCTGAGGAGAACTTAAAAATTAGACTTGTGAAGCTGCAAAAAACAATTACCAAGCTTAGGGAATATGCAAACAAATACAAGGTCTTGTTTCATTTTGTAAAGGATGTAAATCAACAAGTCAGGGATTCTAATATGAAGTTGTATGTTTAGAATGATGCTTTGGTATGAAAGAACAAGCACCTTCTACGTTGGAAGGCAGCCCGCAACAAGCCTGCGAAACGATTGAGTACTAAGGGCCTAGCATTGCAATTTCAGAAGTGCTCACCACCTATTGGGCGAGGGATCGAAGTCTTAATCAAGACTACTAGTCTTTGACAACAGTCTCCTTCAACTGGAAGTCTCCTTTTTGTTGGATGCATGAGGGCATGCATCAGGTTAAGCATGGGAGGATGTTGATCCCCATTTTTGACCTCTTTTTGGCACTATGGAACCTACCTTTTGCTAAGTTTACTATCCTAATCTAGTCCCAATCCCCATTCAAGGTAAATCTTCTTTTGATTGCATTTGGTTGTTTGTTGGTAGATTTAAGTGGATATAAGTAGCATATTCTTAAACTAACTCATTCTTGGAATCGAGTGTAGACTTCTCAGCCAAGTGTGCAGGACTATACCAGAAGAAGCGGTTGAGGGACCATGACTCTCTATTTCAGTACTCAAAGTCCACATGCGGATTGGTACTCAAACAATGCAGTGGGCACGGAATCACGTGCTGCTGGATGGGGAGATCGAGTCAACCATGAGAAGAGCGCATCTGATCTCAAAATCTTTGCTCTCCTTCCTGAAGATACAACAGACACTAAGTTGGGGTTTGGTTACGAGGTTGTTCATCAATTCGAGCCAACAGCTCAAACCAACTTGTTTTGAAGGAATAATATTGTTCAACTGTTATGAATTGCTATTTTTAAGTGTAAAGTCTAACTGTAATCAAATGCCTATAAAAGGCGGGGATGTAATATGTCAAGGGGCATGCTGAACTGTTGAAATATTTTGCTGTGTAACCATGACTTAAGTTCTAATAGAAGTTGTTATGATGCTCTTGCTCTGAATTCCAGTGGAATGTGTTGATTGGAATGCTGAAGTTCATGTTTTAATTGTGATCGAGATCGTTTAGTTACTGTAAGTTTATCAGCCCCAAGTGTGGTCGGGCCCACCCATCTGGGATTGTTTTGTATTTGTTATCAGCAGTGACACTGCGAACTTAGATTCATTCAATTTCCTTTTCCATTTACAAGTCGGTTTGTGTGGATTATTATTGATTGATTGATTAATAGGTGTGATTGCAGAAGTCTTTACCATTTTCATGAATTGCAATTAGATTTCGGTGTGATTTTGTGCCTTCCGAACCAGAGCCACTCCATCGCTTTGATTTTCCCTCACCTTGAATGCATTGTATGGTCACTGATACATTGATTGGAATTGTCACCAACAGTTGATGTCGGAGTCCTTAAATATTTCAACAGATATAGATGAATGACGACCTCAATTGAATAGGACAGGTTTTGTCTATTTCCTCTAAATCAACCTCTGTTTCACTGAAAATAATTGACTTAGATTGATCCCAACTGTAGCATTGCAGAGGCACTTGAATATAGGCTGGCACTATCTAGATCATTCGAAGACTTAACAAATTTGATTAAACTATCGGACTAGTAACTTAAATACAAGGATGTCTGGTTTGCACGAATGATTAATTGGTTTGTTTCATTGTGGATTGATGCACTGTAAATTGGTATATAACATTACAGGAACGTTTTCAAAAGACCAATTCTATAGTTATCATTTATTTCTCCTATTCATTTAATTGCCAATATCGGTGGTGAATTGAAACGATTATCCTCACTTCTGTGCAAAAGACAGTCTTCTTTGAATGATTGACTCCTTTCTCGGTTCATGTGTTAGGGTGTCTACTTCATGATTAGATCATTGTTATGACTTACAACAGCATAGTGGTAGGGATTTGCATGATTGTAGCATAGAATTAGGTATAGTCTCTAGGATTGATAGTTGGGCATTAAGTAAGATAAGTATCAAAGTTTCTTTCATTTATTAAATCCTGTAAGTGATCCATTGAAGACAGAACAACAAAACAGAGTAATTCTTCCAATTGGTACTTAAACCCTGAACCTTGATCTGGAAATGAACCCTTAAGTACAGAATGATTGGTTGATTGAAGTACTATTAGGATAGATCACTCATTTAATTAGTAGTTGGATTGTTGTAGATTAGTTGTCATTATTGCTCTAGGAACGAATTGTTATTTGCATCAATAGTTTACTAAGTTGAGTGGTTATTATCATAGGTTGTTTGATTTCTTTAAGTAAAAATAGCCATTATCATAGGATGCTTGTTGAGGAATGATTGATTGGTTTTCACATAGAAAGTCTGGTACCAACATTCAAAGATTTGATTGATACTATTTGTTGTAAATATTTGAATATTGAAATTTGTAAAGGTTTTAGATTGAATTTGATTGTTGGGTTTGCTCTTGACAAATTAGATGATTTGATTTACAAATAGTTATCATTCCATAAATTGTAAAAAGGGAAATCATCAAACTCTGACCTGACCCTGAACAAAGAGAGCATGAGGCAATTCATGCTTACGAACCCCGGGTTGACAATTAATATTAAGGGATTCAATCTGATCATTTAAATCTCTCAACAGCTTGCATAGGCTAACATGCATGCAAACGATAGAAAGCATTCACAGAAATCAAGCAGACAATACTCACACAAGCCAAAACACAAAAGGAGACATAAATGCTGCAAAACACAAGTAAAGCAGACTTACCTGAAAATAGCTAAGTTGGATGTGCCAAAGACTCCTGGATGTGTTATGGGATGTCAGAGCTCCAAGATCAATGTGAATAATGAGCTCTAAAGCATTGAATAAATAAGTTTGAGGCTCATGATGCGCATGCCACAAATCTAGGAAAAAGCGACACTTGGAGGAAAGTTTCTGAAATGATCTTTGCATGTAACCTACAACTGCTAAAAATAGATCCCTAAAATCTAAGGATGCTATCATGGATAGGTTGGAAAGCTGCTGAAAAACCAATGAAGTTCATGTACTTGACAGTGCAAGACATGTTGCTAAGGATGGTTGGTAGGGAAGCTCCAAAATGAATCTAAGGAAAAATTTTGGATGGTTGTTGTAGCTGCGACAATAGAACCCAAGGAACACATCACACAAACCTTCAACATCAGGAACAAAACTCCCAGGAACCATCCCAACCACTCAGGTAACCAACCCCTATGACCAACTGAATTTTTAGTGCATCAAACCCCTAGATGCTATCTTGAAATGGACAAGTGTGCATCTGGGAGGCTCTAGAGGCTCCCACAACAAGGGTAAAGGAGCTTCTAGGGATGCTTTTCCCAGTGTTGTGCCTACATCTCCAAGATCCATGCCACTTTTTGAAGCTCAAAGTCCAAGCCACTACTCATAACTCAATGGAACCTTCAAAAATGAAATCTCACAGTGGAACAAAGATACATTTGCAAACATCAATAAGGACTAGATTTGACCCCTACAAGCCATGACAATAATTTCGTCAAAGATGTAACAAACATGAAAAATATAGGTCTTAACAACAAGACTTACCATAGGGGTCTTATCTGAGAATTTCTAAGAAGCACTGAATCCTCAACACATTAGCTGCAATTTCATCTATTAGGCAATATATACATTGTTCATTCATTCACAAGTAAAAACATGATGACATCTGTACATAGGCACTATCATAATACATGTGCATAACCAACATAATAGCAACATAAATACTAAGGAAACAACATCCATATAATCCACATATAAACCAATATAATACTCATAAATTAACAAGGATAAATAACCTAATATTAATGATGCTAAGGCCAACTAGGTTTGGGAATTCCACGAACCACCAAACCATAGACATGGCTAAGCCAAATATCTCTTCATCCAGTCACCCGCATGCCATATTCCAAGAATGAATGTTGGATCTCATCGATCAATCCATCAAAGCCAAACCAGGGCTTCTAGAGGCCAAACCACCTCAACCCATCAAGTAGTGATTCAACCTCACAGTCGGACATCACAAACCATCACAAGATTGGTCTATACCAAATCCTTCAAGGGCTCAAGAGATTTTGTTCGAACCAAGGCTTCAAGGACTAGTAATTCAACCCATAGCCGTCAGTGGGTTCTAGAGTGTTTGTCCAACCAAGGCTCCAGTACTAGCAACTCAACCCAAGTTGTTACAGGGCTCCAAAGAGTTTGTCCAACCAAGGCTCCATGAATTTGTAACTCAACCCATAACTAAAGTAACATGAGAAGCAACCAAAAAACAAAAGGAAAATTAACCCACCCACAACACCATTCCTATCTAGGAAATCACAAGGCTATGAAAATCCACTATCAATCCAAGAAATCCTCCATGCCAATGACAGATCATAACCAAGAAACCACATGCATGAAAAAACTATTGAGGAAAACATGCATGAAACTCGATACCTGCAAGAAAAATGTGTTATAGTTATTGATCTTGATGTCCTCTTATGCTTCCCTTCCCTTCCTTTGCCTTCTTGCTCCAAGAATCCAAGTATGCCACACTCTCCAAGAGTGCTCCAAGAAAACTCTAAACTTCCAAGAGTATGAGAGAGAGAGAATAGAATGAGAGATCCAGAACTAAACTAGCAAAAATGTTAAACTGACCAAGCTTGCTCACTGATCCTCGAAAGCATTTTTATCAATGAAGCCTCTACATTCTTCAATTTCTATTATTTTCCTTCATTTCCCTCCTCACATGCAACATGTGACCTTCCACCTTCCATTTCTCCTAATTTCCATTAAATACATAAATAAATGTGCCAAAAATGCCATTTTCCTTTTCAAAGCCTTTTCCATTTCCTTTTCCATAATAAACCGAAATGAACACCCACTAGGACATTTTTCCCAACATTCAGCTTGGAATACGTGTCCCATGACCTTGGTCTTATTTGTTTTCTACATGAACTTTTAACCAGGGTTGTTACATAACCCTCCCCCTTGGGGGAACACCATCCTTGGTGTTTAATGAAAACTATAAACCAACAAAATATGGAAAAGAAAGCATACTACCCATGGATCCTTATAACACAGCTCGTTGCAGTATTTATAATGATCACTCCTAAACATATCATACCATTTACCGGAGATTTATAACACAACTCATTAAAGTATTTACAATAACAACCACATATCCTTATACAGATTTTCTTCAACCAACAAATAACCATATTGTCTATGGATATTTATAAACCAACTCAATATAGTAGTTACAATAATATACTCATATACATATTTTCTCAACCAACAAATAAAAGGATAAGATACCTGTATCAATCAACAAAGGAATCTAGAGGCCCACCCCTTCACCCTCAAAAGTAGTACCAAGATTCACCTCCTTCCTGGGAGTTCAAGAATCAACTATCAAAGTCAAATTTGAATCCAATGTTTAGCACTAAAATCCTGCACCACTTGTCCTCTCAGTGAATAGTTACCTACTCATTGTTCTAGGGTGCACTCCCAATGTGCATCTAGTTGCATCTGGAAACAATAATGACCAAAAAAAATCCACACCTGACCTTCCCTTCTCTGCTACACAGTCCCTCGGGAAATTTGGTCACCCCCTTCCATCCAGTCACACACCTTCCAAGTTCTGCTAGCACCCCCATCCCATGCAGTCCATCCCTCAACAAGTTTTCCTCACATCAGAAGGTCCATAAACTAAGGCATATCCCTACCTCAAACCATTATACCAGTCATAGTATGCACATGGAAATCAATGGACACTATTGGGTACGAGTGTCCCACAATGACCCTACTCTTGAGTGCTTTACCAACATACTACTACCTATTCCAATTTATTTCGCTGCTGCTACTAATTGTTGCAGTCGATTTCAACCACTCAACCCTGGAATTTCCCATGCTTTCATGTACCCAACATATAAATTATAATTAAAATATTTAAAATAGCTTTAAATCATACCTCATTGGTGGCCCATTAATAAAGTATACTTGCAATTATATTCGCTTCCTGGTACAACAAGTCAAACTAACATATTTGACCAAATCATCATGTATAAACATATCACATCAAGTTAGCTCAAAACACAACCATCATAGACAAAAATCATAAATCACATGTAATGATCATAAACTAGAATCATAGATCACATATAATCATCATAGACCATAATCATAAATCACATGCATAATAAAATTGAATGACATACTGCTACTTATCCTTCAATCGGCCTTTTCTTTTACCTTTGTCCTTATTCCATACATACACCACATCAGTTGTTACACCCAAGAAACAACCACTTCCTTCTCATAAACCATGTTCACATACACATAGTGTGCATCACACACATACAACCACACACGACATAAAACACCATGAAATACATGCACCTACACCTAACATACAACACATACACCTACACCCATTGTACAACACAAGAAAATACATATGCCTACATCGGGTGTACACCAAAACACAATACATACACCTACACCTGGTGTACAACACAACGAATACACATGTCATGATACCATGACTATATAATGCACATACATAGTACTACATGCCCTCAATAGAGCATGTATGACATGCACACAATACAACATATACACCAGTACCAAATGTACAACATGTACACAATACAACCTGTACACTACACCACCTACAGAATGTGTGCACAAAATCACATGTACATGACACCACCTCCAGAATGTGTACACAACACCTTATGTACACTGCACCACATGTACAATGTATACACAATACTACATCTACACAACACCACATGCACGGCATGTACACAAAACCACATGTACACAGCGCCACATGCACGACATGCACACAACACCACCTGCACACAACACCACATGTACAACATGTACATGGATCCACGTGCACAAAACACCATATGTACATAGTATAACCATATGCACAATATGCACACAACACCATATGTATGTAGCAATGCATAGACAACATGCACGTAGCATCATATGTACACAACACCGCATATCCAACATGCGCACAACACCATATGCACACAACATCCCATATCCAACATGTGCACAGTATGATATGTACACAACACCACATATCCAACATGTACATAGCACCATCTATACCGAGCAATGCATATGTAATATACACACAACACCATATATACAATAGGCATACAACATCATATGTATACAATACAACATATACAACATCACACATTAGCATAGCTACAATCACTGAATATACAACATGCACAACATATACACAACAATAGCACTACACATCCAAAACCATACCACCTCTACCAAATCGCCTTGCTTCCAATGTCATTCTTTCATTCATGCTTACCATAGAATGCCACAAAGCATATTTGTTTCATCCCACTGATGTATCCCTTAGTGTTACCTGTCATAACATAAACATAGGCATAATACAAGCATACAATATCAGTTCATATCCACATGATACTGACCTCATATATTTTCCATGACTACTCTTTCCACTTGATTCCTCATAAACCAAGAACCTCTTCATGCCATTCAACTACATAAGCAATCATTTCTCCACAAGAATTATCCCTAATGACCTGACTAGACAATGACATACATAGATACATGTATACATATAAAAATCAACATAAAATAATCATGATCCCTGATGACCCTGTAAGATAACAATGCACACACATAGATATATGCATATAAAAATTCACATAAAGAAATCATGATCACAACGTAATTACTAGATCTCAAGGTCAAGATTAAGAGAACTTCCTTTATTCATGCACAAAATGCATAATATTGAGAACAACAGTTCCCAAGATATCCAAGGCATTTGCTACCTTATGGTCATTTACTTTACCTTTCTTGTTACCTTTCTCATGATTTTCCTGCGATTGTCCATTATCCCAACGGACCAAACCAATCCAACTGGATATCATATTATTTCCTTCAACTACCCTTTACTCATGCACTAAGATTCATCTGAGTCTCATATTACCTAATGGGTTTCATTCAACTTCTCGCAATATCCATTAAATTTCCTCTCTCCAAACCAATTCCTAAGACTCAAAACTTAAAAGGAAAGAACAAGAAACAAATGCCAAGAAGAGGACCATGAAAACAAATAACAAGATGAAACCACAAAAAAGTGCCAAGGCCTTGCACCTGACATAAATGTTGGGTTGTGTTATATTCTTTCCATGACTAACCCCCCTTCGTTGTGCTGATTACGCATCGGGGGGGTCACAGGGGGGGCAGCAGCACCCCCCTATCCTGGGGGTTTGAGGGGGGTGGGTAGCCCCCCTCTGCGAGGTCTAGGACAAGGTCATGAGAAATTTTTTTTTTTGGACCCTATATTAGGTTGGGCGAACCTACCCATGGTTTTCAATCCATGGTCTTGGACACGATGGTTTTCGGTCCATGGTATTGGATGCTTCAACATGTATAAATATGTATTGTAACATTGAAAGGAACATAATGAAAAAATCAAGCTGGTAGTCTCGGTTTTGGGATCCAGGGGAAAATCTCTTTGTATATGTGTTTTATGTGTTATGCTCTTGCATTGTTTATTTTCTGTGTTTAGAATTCATATGTAGGTAATTTCTGTATGGGGTTAAAACCTACATTTGGTATCAGAGTTGTTTTGGCTTCAAAGGGATGCCTTTATTGTTGATGGGTTTCGCTCAGGCCCGTGGTAGACCCTGTTCAGTGGGAGATCTACGTGATCGATATTGGTGGTGAAAGAAGATGGTGAGGAGTGGAAAGATAGAGATCGAGAAATTTAATGGTCAGAGTTTTGAGTTGTGGAAACTCAAGATGGAGGACTTGTTGGTGGATAAAGATCAGTGGATCGCGGTAGATCTGGATACTAAACCAACAAGAATGTCCGATGAAGAATGGAAGAATTTGTATCAGAAGGAAAAGAGCATAATATGATTGTGTGTCTCAGATTCAGTATTGTTGAATGTATCAGGGGAAGCTACGACAAAGGCTTTGTGGGACAAGTTAGGGACTTTGTACCAATCTAAGTCTCTGGTGAATAAATTGTTCCTATAGAAAAAGCTGTATAAGCTGAGGATGAAAGATGGAGAATTGGTGACAGAGCATCTGAATGTGTTTAATACTGTGGTAAGTCAGTTATTGTCTAACGATATCAAAATTTCAAATGAAGATAAGTGCATTAGTTTGTTGTGTTCTCTACCAGATTCATGGGATAGTCTGGTTATTGCAATAGGTAGCAATGCAACTTCCTTACAGTTTGATGAAATAGTCTCATCCTTGCTGACGGAGGAGACGAGACAGAAAAATATGGAGAGCTAGAATGGTGATGCCTTGTCTGTACCACGATGGTCCTAAAATAGAAACAAAAATAAGTCATCGAGTGGGAGATCTAAATCTAGAGGGAGATCTAAATCTCCAGGAAAACCTGTAAAGGTGGTGTGCTGGAAATGCAGAAAGGAAGGCCACTACAAAAGGGACTGTAAATCTAAAGTTCCTGACAAAGGAAAGGGATCTGATGATGCTCCTTCTGCAGAGGCGAAAACCACCTCAGATGAAGGTGGGGATGTGTACTTGGCTTCTTCAAGTATACACATAGATCATGAAGCATGGTTGATTGACTCAAGTGCATCCTTTCACTTCACTCCCCATTGAGAGTGGTTCTATGAGTATGAGAATATGATGGTGATGATGTCTTCTTAGGGGATGATAGGAAGGCTAGAATAATTTGTCGCAAAAAATTAAAGTTGAAGTTGCAAGGTGGAAGGTTTAGGACACTTCCGGGTGTTCTGCATATTCCAGCATTAGTGAGAAATCTGATTTTTGTAAGCAAGCTAGATGATGAAGGTGTTAAAACAATGTTTGAGAAGGATACCTGGAAGATGGTTCGGGGAGAACTGGTATTGATGCAGGGAGTTCAGACTGGAACTATGTACAAGATCCAAGGTAGCACTGTTGTTGATGGGTGCAACAGTTCTATGGTTCCTGAAAGTGGAGCAGAAAATCTAGTGGTATCTGGAGAGAAGACCATGTTGTGGCATCAAAGGCTTGGACATATTGGAGAGAAGGGCCTTTGAATACTTCATGGTAAAGTTATGGTAGAAGGTATGAGTAATAGCTCTCTAGATTTTGATTTCTGTGAAAATTGTGTATATGGGAAGCAGAATTGTGAGTTTCCCCTCTAGTGGTAAGAGGGCAAAACAGATATTAGAGCTTGTGCACAGTGACGTGTTTGGACCTGTGAAGGTTCCATCAAAGGGTAATTCTATGTACTATGTATCATTTATAGATGACTTCTCAAGGAATACATGGATATATTTCCTTAAGAAGAAATCTGAAGTCTTTGATAGGTTTAAAGAATTTAAGGATTTGGTGGAAAACTAGACAGAGAAGAAGATAAAGGTGTTGAGGATAGATAACTGTGGAGAGTTTTGCAGTAAGGAATTTGAAGAATTCTACAAGAAGTGTGGTATAGCACGGCAGAAGACTACTCCATGTACACCTCAGCAAAATGGAGTTGTAGAAAGAATGAACAAGACGTTGATGGAAAGGGCAAGAATCATGCTTAGTAGTGCTGGGTTAGGACAGGAATTCTGGGCAGAGGCAGTGGAGACAGCATGTTATCTGGTCAACAGATCACCTTCATCAGCGTTGGAGGATAAAACTCCACCAGAGGTATGGACTGGTAAGAAACCCTCTCTTTCACATCTGAGGGTATTTGGATGTGATGCATATGTTCATGTTGACCAAATAAATAACACGGTAACCAATTAATTTAAAATACACACAGTGATTTTCTTTGTGGTGAAGCCAAGCAGTTTGGTTGCAGAGATTGTGTTCAAATATCGGGTTAGTACAGGGAGCTATAAGGATAGACTGTGACAGTCAAAGTGCAATTTTCCTGGCAAAGAACCCTGCTTATCATTCAAAGACAAAGCACATTGATGTTCAGTATCACTTTGTGAGAGATATGAAAGAATACAAAAAGGTGTTGGTGGTAAAGGTGGACACTTTGAAGAATACTGCAAATGCATTGACAAAATCTGTGAGCTCTGAGAAGTTCTCCTGGTGTAGAGAAACAATGGGCATTTCAAGGCTGGAAAAATGACTAATCTCTCCTGTGGCCACCTGTGGAAAGAAAACAACAAGTGGGAGAATGTTGGGTTGTGTTATATTCTTTCCACCACTAACCCCACTTCGTTGCACCGATTGCGCAGTAGGGGGGTCACAGGGGGTGTGGCAGTCCGCCTCCCTATCTGGGGGGTTTGAGGGGGGGTGGGTAGCTCCCCTCTACGGGGTTTGGGGCAGTGCCTTTGGAAAAAAAAATTTGGACCCTATATTTGGTTGGACGAACCTACCTATGGTTTTTGGTCCATGGTTTTAGATGCGATGGTTTTCGGTCCATGGTATTGGATGCTTCAGCATGTATAAATATGTATTGTAACATTGAAAGGAACATAATGAGAAAATCAAGCTGGTAGTCCTGGTGTTTGGATTGAGGGGAAAATCTCTGTGTATATGTGTTTTATGTGTTATGCTCTTGCATTGTTTATTTTCTATGTTTTAGAATTCATATGCAGGTAATTTCCGTACGTGGTTAAAACCTACAATAAAAAAATCGTAGATCAAACTCAACAAATCACAAAAGATGAAAATCGCAAGACTAGAAACAGACACCATGACTCCATCCCCATGGTTTCGAGTACCTCTAAGTGAAATCTCAACCTGAGCCTTCTTTAATATTTCATGGCAATCTCTTTTTCCATGCAATCCCATGCATCATGTTTCCATAAACAAATAAATTTTGGTTCATAAGTGAACATAAGATTACACCAATTACCTTACCTTGTTGTGCCAAGCTTGTTTCCCTGCAGTTGTTCACACATGTCAACCTCATGTTCCAAATATCAAAACATTCATATCTATCACTTTTGAATTCAACCTTTACCAATACTAACAATCATGTCATAATCCATAGTCAACTCATAGTCATTAGATATAATGCTACAACTATCACATATTACACTCAAGTACATGTTAGTTATCTCAACACATATGTGTGAGTAAAACCATCTTAAAATAAGATCATTTCTTGATGAAATCTTATAGACACATACTCATATCATGTGATTAATCAAAGATTCAACAAAATATAGATGACATAATACACACCAACACTCAAACACCAAATACACGACATAATCCAACTCATATCTTAATGTATCTCAGGGGAGGATATCTTGTTTGCACAATCAATCCTGAGTAACCTTATATAACTTCACGTTATATCAACTCAACATAAATAAGGTCATGATATCCATAATAGTCATTAGCTAAGATGTTCACATCATAAACTCATAAACAATTATTATTCATAAATAATATTCACATCTTCATAAATACTCTAGATTTGTATGACATAATATAATAACATATTAACTCATACCTCAATGTCATAACCCTAACCATTTGCATAGACTAATCCAAATTAGTATGATACATATAAATTCAAGATCTTAATGTACTAACCCTAACCATCAAGTTACTAGCATATATCAGCAAGAAGTTATATATCACGCTCATCAACAACATATAACCTAATCATCAAGTTATCTAACATAAAACAATAATAGCAATGCATACAACCATAGCTTACTATCATTCGTGACTATCCGACACATGTGCATATGAATACAATAATCAAGTAGCATCTATAATATATGTAACCATAATATCAATAGAATGAAAGGCATACACATAACCATAGTGCATATAACAATCCTTAACCTACATACCTACATGCCCAACACACAAATCTATATGAAGACATGCTCTTGCCTTGAGGTCTAATGCTGCAACTTCAATTTGATGGTCAACATCTCCTAATTTATCTTAACCAACTCATTATAATCATAACATACCAATAACATCATGATCACCTGAAATGCCTACAACGACCTCATGCATGACAACCATGCCCATAAGAATCCATGAATAACAACCAATAGACATGGACATGCATACAAATTGCATATACAACCAACATGCATTCATGACAAATGCATCTGGAAAACAACATCATCAAGTCCTACATGGAAACACAATTGTAACAATGACCACTGCCATGCATACATAACAAGCACATATGCAACCTACATGCATGCCTGACAAACACATTTTTCCCATCCAATCCAAGGGCTGAACCATGTTTTGATACCACTCTATGGTATCATTTATGACCTAAAGAGAGGACAACCCACTCTGATACCACTCTGTAAAGCCCTCCTCCCACATCTACCGAAGTAATGTTAGATTGAGGGGGTCTGGACCGAGGTTTAGAGTTAGCTGTGCCAACCAAGAAAACCATTCATTGTTGGACCTTTCGGGAACAACCTGCACAATGCAAGCTGTAGTCACACCCAAAGCAGTGCTGGGGGATGAAAGAACCAGGCTTCTACATCCAGAGGTCTTTGTGATGAGTTTATGTTACTTCTAGGGCTTTATTTCAACCTTCACGAACCCTAATGCTTAAAATACAGAAAGTACAGTAACTTACAAACAACAAGTTTTAACCCTTTTCCCATTACCTTAAATATTCATATCATTAAGTAAACAACAGATCTATTACTTTCACGCACCAATTAAGTGTTCATTCAGATAATTATAGAAAATAGAGTGAATACACAGAAAATGCATAAGAGAAAGTCACAAATACACAAATATGGCTCCAAAATAGTCTTTATTATGATTAATTCTTCTATTACAGAATCTTTCCTCCCTACGAACATAGTTGCACGGGCCTGGGCAATCAATTGTGGAGTTACCAAAGTCTCCTTGCATACAGTTGCAAGAGCCTTTTCCTTCACCTAAGTACATAAAACAGACTCTTCTACCTTAGACTATTTCACCATACATAGATCTTCAATGACTAACTGGCTTCCTATGACTTGCTATGACTCCTTTATATAGTTTCTTTCATTACATTACCATGGTTAGCGGACCATGGGTGGGTCACAAAACATCTTAACTTCTAACAAACTAAGGGGCTTTGACCTTCCTAAATCCCCTTTGACTTCTACGACCTTCGCGCTTCGCTTCCTCAAAATGCAGAGACTTTACATAAATATTTTTTCTTACAAAATTGACCCCATGGGACCTTGTCCCAACAAGTAATCGACCAATCAGGGTAAACATGTGACGAGAAGTTACTATGATGTGATTCGAATCCCTATGTGTCAGTTAAGGAAATGGAACCAACAGAAAACATCACACAAACCTTCCACATCAGCAACATAACTCCTAGGAGCCATCCCAACCACTCAAGTAACTAGCCCCTAAGACCAACTGAATTTTAGTGCATACAAACCCCTCAACGCTCACTTAATATGGACGAGTATGCACCTGAGAGGCTCCAGAAGCTCCAAAATTAAGGGAAAGGGAGATTTCGGGGACTTTTTCCCCAGTGTTCTGCTTGAGTCTCCTAGATTTGTGCCAATTTTTCAGGCCCAAAGCCTAGGTCACTACCCAAAATGCAATGCCACCTTCAAAAATGAAATTTCATAATGGAACTAATATACAGTTGCAAAAAATCAATAAGGACTAAACTGGACCCTTACTAGCCATGACAAGCATTTCATCAAATATGTCACAAACATGAAAAATATGGGCCTTAATAATAATATTGAGCATATTGGTCTCATACTTATCTAGGAATTTCTAAGAAGCATTGAATCCTCAATACATTTACTACAGTTTCATCTATTAGGCGATAGATACATTGTTCATTCATTTACAAGTAAAAACATGATGAGATCCATAAATAGGCATTGTCATAATACATGTCCATAACCAATATAATAACAATATTAATACCAAGGAAACAACATAAATATATTCCACATATAAAGAAATATAATACTCATAAGTTAACAAGGAGAAATAACCTCATATTAATGATTCAAAGCCAACCAAGTTTGGGAATTCCTCGAACCACCCAACCATAGACATGGATGAGTGAAATCTCTCTTTAGGAAGCCACCCTTGTGCCATATTCCAAGCAAGAATGTGGGATCTCATGGAACAATCCATAAAAAATGAACAAGGGCTTCCAGAGGCCAAACAACCTCAACCCATCAAACAATTCTTCCACCTCACAATCAGACATCACAAACCATCACAAGATTGGTCTCTATCAAGGCCTTCTAGGGCTCCAGAGCATTTGCTCCAACCAAGGCTTCGAGGACTAGTAACTCAACCCATAGCTGCCACCGGGTTCCAGAGTGTTTGTCCAACCAAGGCTCTGGGAATAATAACTCAACTAACCAAGGGCTCCAAAGCATTTGTCCAACCAAGACTCCATGACTAGTAACTCAACCCAAATTGTTAAAGGGCTCTAGAGAATTTTTCCAACCAAGGATTCAAGAACTAGTAACTCGGCCCATAGCTAAAGGAACATGAGAACCAAGAAAAAAAGAAAGGAAAATGAACCCACAAAAAAATGGAGAACCAGAAAATTGCAAGGCTGGGGAAATCCACTGTCAAACCATGCAATCCTCTATGCCAATGACAGATAATAACCAAGAAACCGGATGCATATTCCATTCATACCAAAACTAGTAAGGAAAATGTACATGCAACTCAGTACCTAAAATAAAAACCCATTGTAGTTGTTGATCATCCTTTCCTCTTCCACTTTCCTTCTCTTCCTTTTCCTTCACGCTAAAAGCATCCAAGTATTCCACACTTTCCAAGAGTGCTCCCAAAAAACTCTAAATGTCCAAGAGTATGAGAGAGAGAGAGAATAAATTGAGAGCTCTAAAATTATACTAACAAAAATCTTACAATGACCAAGCCTTCCCGCTAATCATTAGAAGCCTTTTTATCAATGAGGCCTCTACTTTCTTCAATTTCATTATTTTCCTTCATTTTCCTCCCCACATGCAACCCATGACCTTCCACCTTCCTTTTATCCTAATTTCCATTATTTTCATAAATAAATGTCCCAAAAATTCCATTGTCCTTTTCAAAGCCCTTTCCATTGCCTTTTCCAATTTACTTAGCCATAACATATTGAAATGAAGACCCACTAGGATGTTTTTCCAGATATTATGCTTGGAATATGTGTCCCATGACCTTGGTCTTAGTTCTTTTACATTAATTTTTAACTAGGGCTATTATAGAATCGTCTGCCTTAGGGGAACACCATCCTCGGTGTTCAATGAAAACTATAAACAATAAACTACTAAAGACAAAACATACCACCCATGGATCTTTATAACAAAGCTTGTTGCAGCATTTATAATGGTCACTACTGAAGACATCATACCATTCACTAGAGCTTGATAAAACAACTCATTATGGCATTTACAATAGAAACCACATATACTTATACACATTCAATTCAACCAGAAAACAACCATAATGTCTATGGAGCTTTATAAACCAGCTCGATACAATATTTACAATAATATACACATATACACACATACATATTTGCTCAACCAACAAATAGAAGGATACATTGCTCGTATCAATAAACAAGGGAATCTAGAGCCTCATGCCTCCACCCTCAAAAGTAGTACCAAGATTCAACTCCTTCCCAAAAATTCCAGAATCCACTATCAAAGTCAAATCAGCATCCAATGTCCATCATTACAATCATGTGCCACTTGTCCTCTCAGGGAACAATTATTGGCTCATTGTTACATGACACACACCCAATGTTCATCCGACTCCATATGGAAATGCTAATGACCATAACAAATCCATGCCTGGCCTTCTCTTGTCTGCTACACAGTCCCTTGTGCAATCCAGTCACCCACTTCTATGCAGTCACACACCTTGCAATTTCCACTAGTAGCCCCATCCTAGGCAGTCCATCCCTTGGCAAGGTTTCCTCACATCAGAATGTCCAAATACCAAGGCATATCCCTTCCTCAAACCATCATGTAGGTCATAGCATTCTCACGGAAATTAATGGACACGGTTGGGTACCAATGTATTGATGAGCCCCAAAAACGAGTAACTATATGGGCTCATTTTGCCTAATATTCTAATTTAATCCACCATTCTCCATATTTTTATGCATTCTTTTGAATATATTTATGTTAATTTTGTGAATGGGAATAGTCACTTTACCAGAAGGTCTAATATGTGCTTATTGCAGAATTTTGTACATTTTTGGGAGCAAGTTCAGGAATTTATGAGTAGATTGGTAGCCAAATATGAGGAAACAAGTCTAAGGATTTGTAGGAGGGATGTCTACTGCACTAAATGACCCCTTCCTCGAGTTCTCCACCATCAGTTCAGAGTTCTACAACCAACCAAAGATGATTTCAAGGGCAGTTAAGAAGGTCTAGTGAAGTGGCTGATTAACTTCAATTTTGGGCAGCCAAGCTCCTCAAGTTAAGGAGGACTATTGGGGGTCCTCATATGCATAAGTAGGAAGGCTTCAAGCCTTGGGAGTTCAGTCATTTTGTTATTCTATTTTCGCACATTAGTGCAGCTCTGTATCAGCACATTTTTGAGCTTCTTCTTGTAGACAATTTTTGGATGTAGCTATTATTGTTTTATTAATGAAGATGAATCTTGCTTTGCGCTAGCTCTGATATTTCTTTGGAGGCTGTATCTCTTGGGGTTAGGCCCAACCCAAGGGCCAATACCTCCTTTGTCTACTTTTATGTGTTTTTCTTGCATTCCTAAAATAATTTCTGTTATTTAGGGTAGAATTTTGCTTCATTACTTAGGTTTTTTTTAATGATTTGGATAGCTGTTCATGCTTCAAGTTGATTTGATAGTTTGGTAACATAAAAGATCCACAAAAAGGCCACCAAGCAATCCTTGATCTCATTTCTCCCTCCTTGGGATCATGAATTGAGACCAAGGTACACTTGCTGCCACAAAAACACTGTTTTTGCCTTCTAATGCAATTGCTAGTGTTAGATTTTGAATTGGAAAAGTTGATATCAATTGTGTCTTCATGTTCAGATCTATTCTTGCTTAGTTTTCATAGCTCTCTTACATGATTTTTTGTTTATGCACTGCTGTTCATCATATTTCTGGTTTTTAAGAGTAGATTAGGTCAACGTAGATAGATCTCTGTTTTTTTTGTCTTTGTTTGGATCAGTTTTTGGAAAGTAATGTGTAGAACACCTATAATACATCCGTACCTACCCTTCCTCCATCATGCAACCTGTTCCAACCCATCACTCAAGATTTCTTCCCTTCATTCGCCACACTTTCCCAACTAACCCTAATTTACATATTTTTGTGCAACATTGCTTTCTACATCCTTGAACAAATCCAACCATCTTCATCACTCCTTAGCTTCATTTACCATGTCCCACACCTCTTAAAAACCTTATCCATCCTTCATTCCCACTTCCCCACCATTTTTCCTCCATGAATCTTCAAAAAAATCGCTTTCGGCCTGTTCCTGTAGAACTTCCTACAGAATTTCCTGTAGATCCCATGCAGCCTCTTATAGAAGATAACGGGAGCAGTTTTTCGAGATCTGACCACGGTGGAAATATCCAAAAGGGTGCTAGGGACCCCTTAGGTCCTCTCCATACCTTCCTAACCCCCTCAAAACACCCACTCCATTGTCTTTCGCCAATAAACCTCTGCACAGTAAAAAATAGTTAAACTCATGCATAATAATTTTTGCATAAAATTGCTCAAAAATACCAAAAAGATGATTTTGTTCATATTTTCTTTCAGAATTAGCTTAAACACATGTATTTTACCTCTGCAATAGTCCATGGCATCCATTTTAGTAGTTGTACATCTCTTTTCTTACACAAGTAGGGTTAGTCGGTAAAACTAGGGTTTGTTGGGGTTTGCATTTCCTTTCAGCTTTCATCTTCTTTCTGCAACTAGACTAGCCTCTTTTGAGTTAGCCTTCATCCATCACAGTTAAAATCTTCTTCTAAGAACTCATAGAAGTTGGCTTAAGCTCCTAGTGAACTTGTGCTAGTTGATCAAGTGATAGCCTGCAGTAAGAGCTAGTACTTGTGCATATAGCACCGTCGCTTCCAAGTTTGTTACGAACTACCGAGTTGATAAAATTAAAGTAGGGAGTTCGAGGAGTTGCAGCATCATTGCTACAATATTGGAGCTCACCATCTTTTTGGTGCCGTTTCCAGGGAAGCGTCAAAGTATTTTGTGATTACTACTTTTCTTCTATTTTCTATTGCAAACATTCTGCTAAATAGTTTATTTTAGCAAGAGTAGAGTAGTTGTTTCCTTTCAATTATGCAATTTCAATTGAGCAAGCATAGGTTAGACATTTCTTGCTTTCATTTCATTTCTACAATTTCATTTTAGCAAAATAGATTAGTCATTTCCTACTTTCATTTCATTTCTGCAATTTCATTTCAGCAAAATAGATTCGTCATTTCATTCTTTCATTTCAATTCTGCAATTTCAGTTTAGCAAAATAGATTAGTGCTTTCCTGGTTTCATTTCAATTCTTCATTTTCATTTCAGCAAGATAGATTTTAGTTAGTTGTAGTTCAATCTATTTCAGTTTTTGCAGGTACAAGTAGAAAAAAAACAATAAAAACCACCCAAAAAAAGAGATTTCATTTCATGCCTCATAGGAACAGAGACAATTCAGGAAAATTCCTACCCAACACCCCCACCACATCACTAAGTCACCCTTCTCTTTTCTTTGGTGGTAGTGATCCTAAAGAACCTATAGGTGAACCTCTAGAGATATATGAAGATCTTATAATAGAAGAAGAGAAAGAAACCATTCCTCCTGAGACCATGGCTGAAAATAGAAATGGTAGAGGAAATAGGGAAAGAGTAGAAGGTACCTTTCCCATCTGAGAGACCAATGGGGACACAAAAATGAAAAACATCAGTCCCTCAGCCTTACCTCACTTCCATGGATTGACTACTGAATACCCTGATACCTTCTTGTTTGAGTTTGTTTTCCTTTGTCGAACTTATGACTATGCAGAAGACGAGCAAAAGTTGAAACTCTTTCCTTCTACCCTCAAGGATGCAGCACTCTGTTGGTTCATGGGGCTACCCAGAAATAGTGTCACAACTTGGGCTCAAATGCAGCAAGCCTTTAACAACAAATACTAGGACTACTGTAGGTCAAAGGATACAAAAGAAGAAATATTTCGAATGACCATGGGAAGTGATGAATCTTTATAAGACTATGAAGAGAGGTTTCAACTCAGTTATAAAAGGGCTAGGTGCACACTTAACCCCGAATCTCTGAAGTTGGTTATGCTCAGAGGAGTCTCTGAAGACCTTCTAGATACCCTCCATTTGCTAGATGAGGAAGACATCTACCAACTACCTTATGATGACATAAAGACTATATTTAGAAACCATTCTAGGGCAGCCAGAAAGAGAGGTAGGAGAAGTCAACTCTTAGCCAGTACCCCCTTATCTAGTTCATTCCTTAAAAATGATCTTGCAAATCATATGGAAGATTTCAAGAGCAAGATGAGACAGACCATTGCCATGCAAATGGATACCTTGCAAATCCAAAAGAAGCAAGAGGAAGCCGAGAGGGCTTTGGCCATCTTTTGTCCCAGGTGCACCAGAAAGCATCCTAGGAACGAATGTCCATTGCACTCTGTAGAAGTGTGTTTTGTCTATGAAGAAGACCATCCTACAATTCAGTGCCCTTCCTTGCCCGGATTTAAAGCTATGTACCAAGGGGTTGAAGGAGCCACTGAACCACTCTACTTCCTCAACCAAAAGAGGCCACATGGACCCAGACCTTACTAGCATGGAATGCAAGGGACATCCCAGACTTATTACAACCCCAATCAAGCCACTTCCATGCCTTCTTGAGGTCCCCCTACTCATCCTTCCTGGTCCACACCCTGTCCTTGGTCATACCCTCCTCAATACCATACTCAACCAGCTGCTCACTCGTTTCATTCTCACACTCAGCCACAACCTCAGTGGAATGCACCTCATTAGGGGTGGAGGCCCCAATACAACTCTCCTCCCGCTCTTTTGCCTCCACCATCTACTCAACCACAACCATTACCTCTTGCTCCTCCAAGACAACCCCAGATACCTGCTCAACCGAACCCGAACCCCAATAATAGACACGCCCAACATGTATATACTGGAGAAACCACATGCCCTACCTATGTTGTGGAGATTCAAGAGATCAACCTACGATCTGGGAAGGTCCTCCCAGATAGCCAACCTCCTCATAAGGAGGAAGAGGAAGAGAAATAGGAGAATACTAACTAGAACCCAAAGCCATTCCACCCTTTCCTGAGATACTAACTAGAACCATACAACCAAACCCAGAAGAAACTGAACTTCTAGGAGAATTCAAACAGTTATGTGTGAAAATACTACTTATCTAGACCATAAAATATGTACCAATCTACAATAAGTTGATCAAAGAGAAGTGTTTCAGGCACCCATGTAGACGCAAGAGAGATGCCCCAACTATTAATGTCATAGGACAACTGTCTGACTTGATGTTGGGACAAGTAATCTGTCCAAAATATCTGGACCCTGGGAGTCCTGTAGTTGATGTCCACATAAATGGCACCATAATCCCCCACACTTTGATTGATCTAGGGGCTACCATTAACGTAATGACTAGGGACACTATGCTCAAACTCAACCTTCAGAGTTCCCTAAGAAAGACCTCAACAATACTGCTGTTGGCAGACCGCTCCACTGTGATTCCTGAAGGGATTGTGGAAGATGTAATGGTCTCCATTGATTCCTGGGAGTACCCTGTTGACTTCTTGGTCCTTCCTCCAAAGGAAAAACTCACGGGGTATCCCCTCATCTTTGGAAGGCCTTGGTTAGCTACTGTAGATACTTACATCAGTTGTCGAGCGAGGAGCATGACCATCAAGAATGGGCATATGTCCAAACAGCTAGTCCTATATCCTCTTGCCCAACCTCTGCTAGAAAATGACTTACCTCTCTAGTTGAAGGAGGAAGATGAAGGTGAAGTCTACTCTGGCCCCTTATGCATAGTGGAAGCCACCTGGGGAGGTCCTCAAACCGAGGATGATCTTATTGAGAATTTGATTCAAAATCCACCCCCCAATGTGCTACCATTAGAAGAGTTGGTGGAAGAAACCCAAGCCAGTGCTTTAGTTGATCTCTGTGTGGCTGGTCTAAACTCTCTCCGAGTTAAGAATGTGGAATTTGGCTTTGAAAGAACCTTGAAGATCAACTGATCCCTATCCACCTCTCAAGAGAAAGAGCTATGTAGCTTATTGAACAACCATTTCGATGCTTTGCTTGGAGCTATAAGGAGATGAAAGGAGTCCATCCTTCAGTCTATACCCATCACATCTACATTAAAGAGGATTGTAAACCAGTCAAGCAACCTCAAAGGAGGATGAATCCAACCGTTAAGGATATTGTCAAAGAAGAAATACAAAATTTTCTGGATGCAGGACTCATCTACCCCATCTCTGACAGTGAGTGGGTTTCTCCTTTGGTGCTTGTGCCCAAGAAAAACAGGAAGTGGAGAATCTGTGTAGATTATCGAGAACTTAACGATGCCACCAAGAAGGACCATTTCCCTTTGCCTTTCATAGATCAAGTGTTAGATGGCCTGGCAGGGAAGAAGTTCTTTTCCTTCCTAGATGGGTTTAGCAGGTACAATCAGATCCAAATCAGCCCGGAAGACCAAGATAAGACCACTTTCACTTGTCCATGGGGTACCTTTGCCTACTGAGTCCTTCCCTTTGGGTTATGCAACACTCCTGCCACTTTCCAGAGAGTAGTACTGAGTATATTTGCTGAGCTGATTCATGATTCAGTGGAAATGTATATGGATGACTTTATCCCTTATGGTTCTAACTTCCAAGAAGCTCTAACTAACCTGAGGAATGTTTTAGCCAAGTGTATTGAGATGAACCTGTCCCTCAGTCCTGATAAATGTGAATTCCTAATGACTGAAGGGACCATGCTAGGTCATACAATTTCTCAGCAAGGTTTACAGGTGGATCCCAACAAGATTGCTATCATCCAAAGGGTCCCACCTCCTCAAAAGGTAAGAGATGTTCAGAGTTTTCTAGGCTTAGCAGGATATTATAGAAGATTCAATAAAGATTTTAGTAAGCTGGCCTCTCCATTGTTTGGTATTTTGGGAAAAGATGCTAAGTTCATATGGACTGACAACTGTCAAGAGGCTCTGGATGCTTTGAAAGGTAAGCCAATAACTGCCCCAATCTTGAGAGGTCCAAACTGGGCCCTACCTTTCCACATTCACACAGATGCTTCGAACAAAGCCATAGGAGCAGCCTTAGGACAAGTTGAGGAGAAGCTACTGTATGCTATATATTTTATTAGTAAAAACTTGTCTAGGGTAGAGTTAAACTATACTGTAACTGAGAAAGAGCTCTTGGCTGTAGTCCATTCCCTAAACAAGTTCAGACACTACATCACTGGCTATCAAACATTCATGCATACTAATCATGTTGCAATTAGGTATTTGATGAACAAACTTGATGTAAACGCTTGTATCATTAGATGGTTACTTTTATTGCAGCAATTTGATTTGACCATTGTTGATAAGCCAGTTAAGGAAAATGTTGTTGCTGGTTTTTTGTCTAGACTAGATTTTCTTGCAGGAGAAGAATGGATGGTGGATGATCAAATGCTAGATGAACACCTATTTTCTATTTCAGTACTCTCTCCATGGTTTGCTGATATAGCAAATTATTTAGTTTCAGCACAATTTCCACCATACCTCTCCTCAAAAGAGAAGAGCAAGATCGTGAGGAAAAGCGCCCCATTCACTTGGATTGGGGGCAATCTTTTTAAGCCTGGCCCGGATCAGATTTTGAGGTGATGTGTTAGGGAGGAGGAATTTTTTGACATCCTCCTAACCTGTCATGATGGGCCCTGTGGAGGCCACTTTGCAGTAAAGAGAACTGCCTTCAAAATTCTATAGGTAGAATACTATTGGCCCACTCTTCATCAAGATGTCAGGAGATACATCAGCCAATGTGACAGATGTCAAAGGATGGGGAAACCTACTCCAAAGGATGAAATGACCTTGTAGCCTTAGTTGAATTTTGAGGCATTTGAGAAGTGGGGCATGAAATTTGTGGGTCCTATCAACCCTCCTTCAAAACAGAGGTCCTACATCATTGTGTGCACGGATTACCTAACAAAGTGGACAGAAAAAAGGCAATCAAAGCAGTAACAAAAGAACATGTAGCTTCGTTTTTGAGGGAAAATAGCTTCTATAAGTTTGGCTACCCAAGAGAATTAGTCACAGATCAAGGAAGTCAGTTTACCTCTAACTTGATTGAATACCTACTCACTCATCACAAGATTAAGCACAGGACTTCCACCCCTTATCATCCGCAAGCAAATGGACAAGTGGAAGTTACTAACAAATATTTGGAAGGCATTTTGACTAAGGTAGTGAGTAGCAGCGAAAAAGATTGGGCAGATCTCTTGGTTGAGGCCACCTGGGCCTATTACACTACTTGGAAAACTACAACAGGTTTCACACCCTATGAGCTAGTCTATAGGAAGAAGGCTTTGTTGTCCATAGAATTTGAATATAAAACATTGAGGTTGGTAGCTTAGCTGGACCTCGATCTCAGCCATGCACAATAGGAAAGATTGCTTCAGCTGAATGGATTAGATGAACAGAGAATGCATGCCCTTCTCCACTTAGAGGTAATCCAACTTCAGAGAAATATATGGCATGACCGACACCTCAAAGAAAAGAAATTTTAGCTAGGGGATTGGGCGCTGTTATATGATTCAAGGTACAAGGAATTCAAGGGCAACCTAAGGACAAGATGGCTGGGACCATATATAGTGGAAACATGCAATGACAATGGTTCAGTCCTTATTCAGACCATTGATGAAGAAGCCATCCCCATGCTTGTCAATGGACATAGATTGAAAACCTACAAGAAGTTGCTTTTTAAGCAGGAGTTCATTGAGACTCTTGGCAAATCAGTATTGGTAATGAAGTAGGTCCCTGTCTCCACTCTACCTACATCATGAAAAAAGAACACAAAAAAAAAGAAAAAAAGGGAAAAAACACAGGAAAAACACAGAAAAAACAATAAAACAATAAAATATCCTTGGGTGAAAACCTCTTGGAGGCCGCCATGGTAGAAAGTGATGGTTAAAACCTCCTAGAGGCACCCCAGCTATCTAAGAGAAAAAAAAGAAAAAAGAAAAAAAGAAAAAAGAAAAATAAATATGATTTCTGTTGAATAAATTGCAGGTTGCAGGAAGGTCATTACAGGTTTTGGGAGAATCGCGCAAGTCAAAGACAAAGGACATGACCAGGATGCATGCATCACTCACAATCTAGTCCTCCATCATCGTTACCTTCTCCCAAGATCTGGTCTTATTTGGCCCGAAATTCCACATCCTACAGGAAGCTCTGTATCTTCTACAGGAGGATCCTGTAGAAACTACAGACAAGCCAAAATTGGTCTCAAAAGAGGACCCGAGGGTTTGAGATCTGTCTATGAGGCCTACAAACCTCCCTACCCCCATCCCTCACAATATGTCACTGCTTTTCCATTTCTGTACACCTCCATTCCACTCATTTTCATGTCCCTACACAGTCACACACAAAAATCCTGTTTTTCATACTACAAACAAAATTTTAATGACAAATCAAAACAATAGTTCTTTTTCACTCACCATACCTGATACCCTGCATCTGAAGATTCCTTGCTAGCTGAGACCCTCATCAGCAGTCGCAGCCCTACTCATTTTAGCTTGAATCTCAGAAGGAGAAGCAGCTACAGGAAATCCTATAGGATTCTTGTAGCATTTGATCCCTCTGAAAAACATAGTATAGAGCCAGGGATCGCAAAGTATAGCCTATGAAACATGCATGAGCTCTGTTTGAATGTGTAAACATCAGAAATAGTCCGAGGTTGAGCATGCAGAACGCAAGAAGCCACAACAATGAAGAAGTGGCTCCCAGAATCCGAAATGTGCATAACACGGCCATGATTGCACATGTAAGTGCCTAAACATATTCTACAATTACATGAATCATATTTCGAGGCTGCGTGACTATGGGAATGGTTTGGTTTGAATGGAATCGGTGGTCCTTAACTAGCCACCCTCGGTCAGTTACATTTCCTCATGGAATCCAAACGAGCCCCGTTAAATTCAAAACTGTTGATAAGATATGTAACCAACATGTGTGGAATGTCCATTCACGAAGAAATAATCGAGACTAGTAGTGGTGGCAGTGGATAATGGGAGAAAGGGAGGTGATGGCAGTCAAACAGCATGCAAAAACATGATGGTTGTGACATAGGATCAACGGTCGGGTCTGGCCACCTCATCACCTCACCACGAATCACGCCCGCAGATAAAACACAGCTCAGTTAAGCCATTCATCACCTTTTGTTCATTCTGCACTCACGACATTTTTTACTGGAGTACGCATCTACCACTTCTAGAGCAGCTAACTAGTCATCCTCTACTAGATTTCTGCCTGCTTTTCAAAAATCTCCCACCTATCGGACTCTACAGGAAGCACAGTTTCATTCTACAGGAGACGGGTGACTTCTACCGGAAGGATTCTATAGGAAAAATAGAGAACGACTCTGCAGAAAGAAAAACCAGGACTTTCATCGAATTTCAAGCACAAAACAAGGTAGGCTCGGGAAAACTTCTCTGTGCATGATTTGTTTGTGCAAGATGGTGAATTGAACATAGCATTAGGTTAAGAAACAAGAATAAAAGTCTTCCTGTGCATTGAGAAAAAAGTGAAAGTCTGCCTGCATATTTCACTGAGTTTACCCATTTTTTTTCCTTTGCATCCAAAATCTCCTCATCATCATTTTTTAAAATTCTCCTGTAAGGAAGATACGTAGTAGTAGAGGCCAACCTATGCGTGTGAAAAAACCCAAATTTACATATCTATCTGTGTGCTGTAAAACTTGTGTCCTTATGCTTTGTTCTGTAAAAAAAAAAAAAAAAATATTTGATAAACAGACAGACCAATTCTGGGTGACAATAGTTTTCAAACAGGGGAATTATTTCCATTTGATATTATAAGGAGCACATGAGAAATTCCTTCTTTGATCTCAGAAAACAAAACCAAATTCAGCTATCCTCTGTCTCAGTGATTGACTATGTTTTTTTCCCACCTGAGCATTTTCTTTTCTGGTTAAAGCCCACACTCAACACCATGCCAGGAGGATTCATGAGGAAAGAACCCTTAAACTCTAGAAAATTGTATGAGAACCCTGAGGTGGTGGACCTTTTCACCAAGGCAAATTGGATATCCTTCTTTGACAAAATCCAGGGTTATGATGAGGAGGTGACTGAAGAGTTTTTCATGTCCCTATGACCACACTCGAAGACACATGCCACAGTTAGTTTTAGGGATTTGACCCTAGAACGTACCCCTAATTTCATCAGTAGAATTACCGGTTTACCATTGGGGCTCCCTTGGAGCAAAGAAGAATCATTGGGACAAGTGGCTAAGAAAACATTTTATTGCCTGAGGAGCATCCTGTAGAAGACAAAAACGGGGTCAGAAGGACAAGCTTGCCTCCTCTCTGGAGTGAAGTCAGTTATCAAATCATGAAGTATATCACATGTGAAGGGAGGTTTAGCATCATTTATGGTTATCATTTTAGGTTGCTACATCAATTGAGGTATGGGATGGACTTACCTCCAGCTAAGAAACTGAACATCCCATATTTCCTCCTTTAGTCTTTGATTGAATGTGGTACAAAGCTAAATGCAGGAGTCCCAGATTAGTTAGCCCACCATGGACTCATCAAACTATTGGTGGAAGATGCTTTACACACCTATGCTGTCCCCATAGCTTGGGAAGTCTTCAGAAATATGTCCATGGGTGATAACATTAGAACTTTGACTGAATACAGCAGTCCATCCAGCAATAATGAGGGGGAACAAACTGAAGAAAGTGAGAAGAACATTGATGAGGGAGCACAGGACATCCCAGCAGAAGGAAAAATAGAGGAAGAACAAAAGGAAAAAGAGGAATTTGACAAGACTACTGAACCTAAGACAGCAAAGGAGAAAACAACAAAAACAAAGAAAGTAAAAAAGACAAAGATTGGAAAGAGAAAGGCCAGGAAGGCCCAAAAGAAGGTTGCCACAGCCAAGGCAGGCACCCAGCAAGAGAAAGAAGAGACACACCCTGAGATATCAGGGACATAAGCAGAAACAGGGGGCATAGAGATTTCTACAGGAAGTGAAGAAAAAGAACAACAGGAAGAGAAATCCCCTGAAATGTTGGCAAGAGAGGCAGTAGCTGTGCTTGCTGCATTAAGCACACCTACAAAACAAAGAGGAAAAAGAAAAAGGACCTCCATGTACTTTAAAGCTAGAAAAATCACAAGGATCAAAGTAGGAAAACCTCAGCCACCATCCAAGGAACCGATTGTCATTGAGGACTCACCCACTAAAAAGAAGGAAGAGTCTCCTTCCAAGATATCCATCACCTATGAAAGAGGAAGCCCAAAAACCTCTACATGGAAAGAGAAAATTAAGTTGATGGACTCAAAGGTAGTTCTACAGGAAGCTGCAACATCTCTATAGGAAACTCTAGCCAAGTTAAAAGAGACTGAGAAATTGGAGGAGAAGGTAGCTAAACAATCACAAGGGGAGAGAAAAACTAAAGAAATACCTGAACCTACCCCTCAACCTGATTTGGGCTCATATTACAATCTGTTAGAGGGTGGGAAAATCATCCCACAAAAATTTGTTGTACCATTATTTTTCGAATTAGAGAAAGAGAGGATCAGAACACACACATGGATGAAAATCACCAAATCTAAGGGAGTTGAGGACATAGGCCACATGGAGGATAAGTTAAAAGAATTAAGGGGAGAATTGGCCATGGTAAGGCATGTAGAAAGCTGCAAAAGAGCCCAGCTGCAGGAGGAGAATGAGCTGTTGAAAAAACAGTTGCAGCTACAGGAAGTCCACAAGGAAGATAGGCTTTCCATTTTGGGAGGGAAACAACAGCAAGAAGGACCTCCAGTAGACAAGGACACAACTGAGAAACAACAAAAAGAGGAAGAGCTACAAGCTAATATGGAGATGCTAACAAAACTGCTGTAGGAACAGGAATCTCAGGCAGCAAAAGAAATACAAGTTTTGAAACAGTAGTTGCAAGAGAAAGAGGCTGGGCAATAGAAGCCTTACAATGTAAGAAACTTGCTAAATCTTATGCATTATACCTTAAAGACCAATGGTTGCAATTTAAAATTAACACACTGGCCCAAAAGGGCACTACTCCATTTCATAATTACAATCAGTTTTTGCAATTGTGTGATAGTAGCTCAGTAGAAGATAAGGCCAAGATGGCAGAATTCTATTTACATAACTTGGTGCTACCTAACATGAATCTATGGGACCCAAACACTGTATTAGGAGATCTGCAACTAATGGCCATGGCTTCTTGGTTAAGCCATGAGGAAAAAAGGGGAGTAGAGATTCAGAAGATTATGGCCAGGGAACTAAATGAGCCACTTATGATCAGGGTAGAACCAGAAGATCCCTCAACCCTTATATATTCCCATCGGTACCTTGTAGAAAACCCTCACATCGTGCCTGACTATGTTGAAAGACAAGCTCAGGCCATTGCTCACTTTAAGGATATGGAAAGACTGTTTGGTGATAATTGCATTCATGCTTGCAGAAGGAGATGGAACACCTTGTCCCATAGTCTAAAAATAAGAGAGTACCACTCCCCAACCAGGATGAGGGAGGCTATGAGAATAGTACCCCTATACAAACAATCAATGTAGAACCTGAAAGCTAATTGGGTTGGCCTTAAGTTCAGCCCTTCACTACTGCTGGGGCTGTTGGAAGGGGTCAAGGAAGAAGAGGAGCAAAGGCAATGGGAGGAGGTAGACAGAAGGGTAGGACTTCATGATAGGGAAGAGGACATCACCTCAGAGGCCTGGGATGTTAGAGAGGAAATCAAAGCAATCAAGGATGATGAACTGGATTAGTTTCTCAGAGGATGAGAAACACATTCAGCAGGGGGTGATGATGAGCCCTGGAAATGGGTAACTATATGGGCTCATTTTGTCTAATATTCTCATTTAATCCACCATTCTCCATATTTTTATGCATGCTTTTGAATATATTTATGTTAATTGTGTGAATGGGAATAGTCACTTTACTACAACGTCTAATATGTGCTTATTGCAGATTTTTTGGACATTTTTGGGACCAAGTTCAGGTATTTATGAGTAGATTGGCAGCCAAATATGAGGAAACAAGGCTAAAGATTTGTATGAGGTATGTCTACTGCACTAAATGACCCCTTCCTCGAGTTCTCCACCATCAGCTCGAAGTTTTGTAACCCACCAAAGATGATTTCAAGGGTAGCCGAGCAGGTCTAGTGAAGTGGCTGATTAACTGTAGTTTTGGGCAGCCAAGCTCCTCAAGCTAAGCAGGACTATTGGGGGTCCTCGTATGCATAAGTAGGAAGGCTTCAAGCCTTGGGATTTTAGTCATTTTGTTAGTCTATTTTCGCACATTAATGCAGCTCTGTATGAACACATTTTCAAGCTTCTTCTTGTAGACAATTTTTGGATGTAGCTATTATTTTTTGATCAATGAAGATGAATCTTGCTTTGCACCAGCTCTGATATTTCTTAGGAGCCTGTAGCTCTTGGGGTTGGGCCCAACCCAAGTGCCAGTACCTCCTTTATGTACTTTTATGTGTTTTTTTGCATTCCTAGAATAATTTCTGTTATTTAGGGTAGAATCTTGCTTCATTACTTAGGTTGTTTTTGATGATTTTGATAGTTGTTCATGCTTCAATTTGATTTGACAGTTTGGTAATAGAAAATATCCACAAGAAGGCCTCCAATCAGTCCTTGATCTCATTTCTCTCTCCTTGGGATCATGAATTGACACCAAGGTACACTTGCTGCTACAAAAACATTGTTTTTACCTTCTAACGCAATTGCTAGTGTTAGCTTTTGAATTGGAAAAGTTGATATCAATTGTTTCTTCATGTTTAGATCTATTCTTGCTTAGTTTCCATATCTCTCTTGCACGATTTTCTATTTATACATTGTTGTTCATCATGTTTCTGGTTTTTAAGAGTAGATTATGTCAACGTAGATAGATCTCTGTTTCTTTTTGTCTTTGTTTGGATAAGTTTTTGGAAAGTAATGTTCAGAATACCTATAATACATCCCTACCTACCCTTCCTCCATCATGCAACCTGTTCCAACCCTTCACTCAAGATTTCTTCCCTTCATTCGCCACACTTTCCCAACTAACCCTAATTTCTATATTTTTGTGCAACATTGCTTTCTACATCCTTGAACAAGTGCAACCATCTTCATCACTCCTTAGCTTCATTTACCAGGTCCCACACCTCTTAAAAACCTTATCCATCCTTCATTCCCACTTCCCCATCATTTTTCCTCCATCAATCTTCAAAAAAATCACTTTCTGCCTGTTCCTGTAGAACTTCCTATAGAATTTCCTGTAGATCCCCTATAGCCTCCTGTAGAAGATAATGCGAGCAGTTTTTCAATATCTGAGCATGGTGGAAATCTCCAGAAGGGTGCTAGGGACCCCTTAGGTCCTCTCCATACCTTCCTAACCCCCTTCAAACACCCACTCCATTTTCTTTCACCAATAAACCTCTGCACAGTAAAAAATAGTTAAACTCATGCATAATAATTTTTGAATAAAATTGCTCAAAAATAAAAAATAAAAAGATGATTTTTTTCATATTTTCTTTTAGAAGTAGCTTACAAACATGTATTTTACCACTACAATATTCCATGGCATCCATTTTAGTAGTTGTACATCTCTTTTCTTACATAAGTAGGGTTAGTCGGTAAAACTAGGGTTTGATGGGGTTTGCATTTCCTTTCATCTTTCATCTTCTTTCTGCAAGTAGACTAGCCTCTTTTGAGTTAGCCTTCATCCATCATAGCTAAAAGATTCTTCTAGGAACTCATAGAAGTTGGCTTAAGCTCCTAGCGAACTTGTGCCAACTAATCAAGTGACAGCTTACAGTAAGAGCTAGTACTTGTGCATATAACACCGTCGTTTCCAAGTTTGTTACGAATTACTTGGTTGATAAATGTAAAGTAGGGAGTCCCGGGAGTTGCAACATCATTTCTGCAATACTGGAGCTCACCGTGTACCACAATGGCCATGCTCTTGAATGGCTTACTATTATACTACTACCTATTCCAATTTCTTTCACTTTTGCTGCTAATTCTTCCAATCGGTTTCGACCACCCAACCTAGGAATTTCCCATGCTTTCGTATACCAATCACATAACTTCCATTAAATTTAAAATAAATTAAAATAACTTCAAATCATACCTGATTACTGGCCCGTCAATAAGATATACTTGAAATTCTATTCGCTTCCTGTCATGACAAGTCAAACTATCATATTTGACCGAATCATCTTGTATAAACATATCACTTCAAGTTAGCTCAAAACACAACCACAACATGTCAAAATATTAAATCACATGTAACTATCATAAACCAGTATCATAGATCACATGTAATAATCATAGACCAAATCAACCTTGTAGGTTGTGGAAGGCTAGGAGCAACCACACTTCCATCTTTATAGTTGTGAGTGGTAGGCTTTGTTGTTGCCATAATTTTTCTTTCAATTTTTCTTGCTAACCTGAATTCCTTCTCCAATGAATCAAGTTACCAAAGGAAAACCTCATGTTGGATGTTATCCTATACTCCTCTTGAATTTCATTTACCCTTATATTCAACTTTTGGAAGTCCTCAATGTGCTCCACCATTGAGCCCTTTTGTTTGAGATTTATCAATTGGATAAAGAAGGTGTTTCTCTTTGCATCCTCATAATGTGCTATCATTTCCTCCATACAAATTGACCAGGTGACATTTTTTTATGAGAGAAAAGCCATCGATACCATACAAACTGATTGGGTTCTAAATATAAAGTTGAAATGCATATATTTTGTGTGTTTTGCACATTATGGAGATCAAAATATTGCTCTGACTGTAGTATCCATGTTACAAGATCCTTGCCATCAAACTTCCTCATATCGATCTTTGGAATATGGTGGGTCTTCAATCCAATATTAGAGTCTATGAAATCACGTTTAACATTTCTTTTGTTATCATCATGAGTTTCCTCTACTACCTTTTTTCCATTAGGAAGCATTTCGTGTAGTAACTTTGTCAAATCTCCCTTCAAACCTTCCATATCTTTCTTCAAATATTCACTATTTCCTTTTGATTCATTAATGCCATTATTCAAACCATCAATCTTAGCTTCTATGCCATTCTTCAAACCATCCATCTTAGCTTCTGGTACTTTTTCTGAGAGTGAAATTTGTTGCACATGGTCTCGTAATTTTGATATATCATGTTGCATTTATTCCTCTTCTCCATGACTTGATGAGCCTCATCATCGGGTAATTATATGGGTCTTAATTCACCTCCTAGCTTAGTGACACTAGCTATTCTCTTAACTTATTGCATACTTTTGATTATATTTTGTTTATGAGATGAGTTAGAGTTGGATATTTTTCTTTGTGGTCTAATGTGCATTTAATGTAGGATTAAAGGATAAAAGCAAGGAGTTTTGGCGAAGACCATGGTCAAGACTTGAATGGAAAATGGAGAGGGACTATAGGAGGTAAAACCTCCTCATTTACAACCCCTCCATTCAAATATTCCTCCACCATCTCGGAGTGCAAATAGCCAAATCATGAGGACTAGAAGGCAGTCGAGCAAGTGAAATAAAAAGCACCAGTTTATCTCGAGTTTGGGAGCCGAGCCTCCCTAATTTTAAGGAACTCATCAGAGACTTCAGATGTATAGGTAGAGAGGCCTAGGACCTCAGTCAGATTCAGATTTTTGATTGTAAAGATCTACTCTATTTTCGAGATGCAACACTTGTGACAAGTTTTTATGTAATTCATTGTTTTGGTAATAAGAATGAGTTTTGTTTTGAGCCAACACTGAGTTAACTCACAGGGCTGAAGCTCCTGGGTTAGTGCCAAACCCTATTAGCCAAGGCTCCTCTTTATTTTACATGTATGCTAGTATAGATTCATAGCTTAATTGTTCATTTTCTTAGTAGATGCATTTCCATTACAACAATGTAGATTAGATTGGTTATGTGATAGTTTGCTTGCATTTGTGCCTTCTTTCAAGTAGTAGGTTATCAAGGAGAAAAAGGATCACCATAAGGTTGTCAACAGGTGTCTTGGCCTCACTTCCTCCCTCTGGGACCATGACTTAAGGAAGGGACCCTTCAACAGCCCCAAAAACACATATTTCTAGTTCTTGCATGAGCTTTGGAGTTTGTTGTCATTGACTCAGTATTTGGTTCATGAGTGCAAGGAAAATTTCATTGCCATCATTTTCCATCTCATTTATGGAATAATATCTCACTCATGCTTTCATTCCCTTTAGCAACTTTCTTCATGCATAATATAGGCAGTTGATTCATGCTTTTCTAGTTTATGAAAATGTATCTTGTTGCATAGTTTTTGGAAGACACACATGTTTTAAGAAAAGCAGGTAGTTCAAGGAGACCCAAAAATCATCACCAGCAACCACCTTCCACTTCATCCACCTTAGCCATCTCTTGTTCCACCATCACGCTCACTATTTTTTTTATCATTTTTCATTCAAATTCCGCTAGTTACATTGAGTGAATCTAGCCATCTCTTTTCTTGGATATTGACTCCTAAGTGCTCCTAGGCATTCTGAGACCCCATTCCACTCTAAATAAAACTTTACCAAGCTTCCCCACACATCTAACACCTCACAATTAGCTCTTGGCTGTATCATGTAGGTTTCCTGTAATTCCTATAGGATCATCCTATAGGTTTCTAGTACATCCTGTAGGTTTTCCTGAAACGACTTGTTTTGAGGTTGAATTGATGGGAAACCCATAGGAAGTGACACAAAGCCTCCTAAGACCATTCCACACTATCCAACCACTTCCATAAACCTTCTAGCCATCCTCCATCACCTTCCATTCACCTGTCACATCCACAAGAACAATTAATTTGCATACTTGATTTTGCCTAAAAAACCCAAAAAAGTGAAAACAACTTTAGTTTAGCTTTTTGCTTAAATACTAGTATGGTTTGATGCTCTTCACTTCTACATCTTAGAAAATAGCATTTGTTTATTTTTGATTTAGAAGTTGTTCTTAGCATAATTGTTTAACTGGTTAATAAAGATATGGTATTATTTAGCATTACATGTCATTTTCTTCATTACTACATAGAGTAGCTATCTTAGAGTAGATTTTCTCTTCTTAAATCAAAGAATCAAGCTTCTTCTGACTCTATAGAAGTCTAGCTTGGAAATCTTAGGGTCTCTCGTTGGATGAATAGTGACAACAGGAAGGACATTCACTTTTACTTGTGCATACAACATTGTCACCTCCAATTTCATACGAACCGTAGATTGATAAGTAAAGCTGGTAGAATAAGATTTGCAGCATCCTTGCTGCAATATTGGCGCTCATCACTTTTTGGTGCCATTGCCAGGGAGGTGTCTGAGTAGAATGTGATTACTCCTTTCTTTTCTTCTATATCTTGTCTTCAATATTCTGCTGTTAGTTTATTTCTGCAAAAGTAATCTAGTTGCTTCCATTCTCTCATTGTCCATTATCTGCTTTCCTTTCCATTCTGCAAGTAGGATTTCAATTCAGCAAGTAGCTTTTTCATCTTGTCAGTGATTTTCATTCAATCAGAAATTTCATTTCTGCAAGTACTTTCCAGTTTAAAAAAAAATACAAAACCAACCCAAAAACATTTCCTTTCATGCCTCGTAGGAATAGGGACAACCTAGGAAAATTTTTGCCAAATACCCCCACTACATCCAACAGTCAACCTTCTCTCTTCTTCAGTGGCTATGAACTGGAGGAACCTTTAGGTGAGCAACCTCACATATTTGAAGAACCTACAAGGGAAGAAGAAGAAGAAGAACCCATTCCTACTAAACCAATGGCAGAAAACCGAAATGACAGAGGGAATAGAGAGAGAGTTGAGGGTGCCTTCTCCATCAGGGAAACCAACGGGGACACTAAGATGAAAAAAATAAGCCCCTTTGCCCTACCTCCTTTCCATGGCCTGACCACAGATGGCCTCGACACTTTCCTATTTGAGTTTGTTGTTATATGCTGAACCTATGACTATACAGATGATGAGAAAAAGTTAAAACTATTTCCATCTATCCTCAAGGATGCATCATTGCACTAGTTCATGGGCTTACCTGGAGATAGCATCACAACTTGGGCTCAGATCCAGCAGACCTTTAATAACAAATATCAGGACTACTGTAGTCAAAGGATACTAAAGAAGAAATTTTTAGGATGACCATAGGCCAGGATGAATCCTTAGAAGACTATGAAGAAATATTCCAGCTTAGTTACAAAAGGGCTAGGTGCACACTTGACCCTGAGTCACTCAAGCCGATCCTTCTCAGGAGGAGATATCTACCAATTACCCTATGAGGATATCAAGACTATCTTTAGAAACCATTCTAGGGTAGCCAGGAAAAAGGGTAGGGGCAGTCAACCTATGGCTAGTACATCATCTTCCAACTCATCCATCAAGGGTGAAATTGGAAATAGGCTGGAAGATTTCAAAAGTGAGATGCTGCAAACCCTTTCCTTGAAAATGGACACCATGAACATTAAGAGGAAGCAAGAGGAAGCAGAGAGAGCCATGGCCATATTTTGTCCTAGATGCACCAGGAGGCATCCTAGGAACAAATGTCCATTGAACTGTATTAAAATTTACTCAGTCTGTGAAGAAAACCACTCCACAGATAAGTTCCCTTCTTTATCAAGACTCAAAGCTATATATAAAGGAGCTGAAGGGGTCACTAAGAAGCTTTTCTACATTAACAAAAGGAGACCTCCTGTGCCTAAACCATACTGGCAGGGCATGCAAGGGTCATCCCATTTATATTACAACCCCAACCAAACCATATTTATACCTTCTTTGGGACCCCCTACTCATCCTTCCTAGTCTACACCCCCTCCTTGGTCCTATACATCTCAGTATAATTCCCAGCCATCCAGCCAGTCATTTCAACCTTACGCTCCACCACAACCTCAGTGTAGTACACCACTCCAGGGGTGGAGGCCCCAATAAAACACTGCTCCAGCTCTATTACCTCCACCACCTACCCAACCACAACTCCTACACTCTGCTCCACCCAAGAAACCCTAGATGCCTGCCCAGCCAAATCCAAACCCAAACAATAAACCAGCTCAACAAGTATACAATGGAGAGACATCATATCCATATTATGTTGTGGAAATACAGGAGATTAACTTGAGATCTAGGAGAGTTATCCTGGATAACCAACCTACCCCTCTACCTAGCGAGGTTGAGGAAGAAAGAGAGGAAAGCAACCTTAAATTAAATCCACCCTTTCCTGACAGATTAACCCAACCACTCTGGCCTACCCTAGAGGAAATTGAACTTGTGGGAGAATTGAAAAAACTATGTGTAAAGATCCCCCTTCTCCAAGCAATACAAGATGTTCCCACTTACAATAAGTTGATTAAGGATAAATGCATCAAGCATCTAGGGAGGTGAAAAAGGGATGCCCCTACCATTAATGTCATTGGGCAGCTTCCTGACTTAATGCTGGGGCAGGTAATATGTCCAAACTATTTGGACCCTGGAAGACCTGTAGTAGATGTGCACATCAATGGCACCATTGTCCCACACACTTTGATCAATCTTAGGGATACCGTTAATGTGATGACCAAGGACGCCATGCTCAAGCTCAACCTCCAAGTGTCATTGAGGAAGACCACAACAGTTCTGCAACTTGCAGACCATTCCATAGTAACCCATGAGGGAATTGTGGAGGATGTGATTATCTCCTTTGACTCCTGGGAGTACCTTGTAGATTTTCTAGTTCTCCAGCCTAAGGCTAAGATTACTAGTTATCCTATCATCCTTGGGAGGCCATGGTTGGCCACATCTGATGCTTATGTCAGCTGCAGAGCTGGGAATATGACCATCAAGAATGAGCATATGTACAATCAGTTAGTCCTATACCCTCTTGCTCAACCTTCTCTAGAGCACAATTTACCTTTATGGTTGGAGGAGGAGGAAGAAGATGAGGTTTATTCTGCCGAACTTTATGCTTTGGAAGCAACCATCGGAGGAGGACAACAATATGAGGATCACTTGATTGAACACCTACTCCAAAGTCCAACTCCTAGTTCATTACCATTAGAATAGGAAGTAAGGGAAACCTAGAACAATCATCCAATTGACCTATGGTCGGCCGATTCCAGCCCACTTTGTGTCAAAACGATATAATTTGGCCCAGAGAAAACCTTGAAAATTAATCCATCTCTTTCTGCTCTTGAAGAGGAGAAGCTATGCAACATGTTAAAGGAAAACCTAGAAGCCTTTGCTTGGAGTTACAAGGAAATAAAGGGAGTACACCCTTTAGTGTTTACTCACCACATATACATCAAAGAAGGTTGCAAGCTAGTCCGACAACCACAAAGGAGGGTGAAACTGGCTCTTAAATATATAGTCAAAGAAGAACTACAAAAACTGCTAGATGTAGGATTCATTTACCCTATCTTCGACAGTGAGTGGATCTCCCCTTTAGTGTTAGTTACCAAGAAAAAAGGCAAGTGGAGAATTTGTGTCAATTATAGGGAATTGAACAAAGACACAAAGAAGCATCATTTTCCTCTACCCTTCATGGACCAAGTGCTAGATAGCCTGGCAAGGAAAAAGTTTTTTTCTTTCCTAGATGGATTCAGTGGGTACAACCAAATCCAAATCTACCCAGAAGACCAGAATAAGACCGCATTCACTTGTCCTTGGGGTAATTTTTTCTATAAGGTCCTTCCTTTTGGCCTATGCAATGCTCCTGCCACTTTCCAGAGAGTAGTCTTGAGTATTTTCGCCGAATTAGTCCATGATGCGGTGGAAATTTATATGGATGATTTTACACCTTATGGATGTGATTTTCAAGAAGCCCTGAATCACCTAGGCAAAGTACTGCATAAATTCATTGAAATGAGCCTGTCTCTGAGTCCTGAAAAATGTGAATTCTTAATGACTGAAGGGACCGTGCTAGGTCTTCAATATCTCAGCAAGGATTGCAAGTGGACTCGAACAAAATAGCCATTATCCAAAGGGTGCCACCTCCTCAAAAGCAAAGAGATGTTAGAAGTTTCTTAGGATTAGCTTGATACTACCGAAGGTTCATAAAGGACTTCAGCAAGCTGGCCCTCCTTTATTTGGGTTGTTGGCCAAATATTCTGAGTTCATATGGTCAAAAATATGTCAAGAGGCCTTAGACATTCTAGAGGGTAAGTTAACCACTGCACCAATTCTTCGAGGCCCAAACTGGGCCCTTCCATTTCATATTCATGCTGATGCCTCACACAAAGCCATAGGGGTAGCCCTAGGCCAGGTAGAGGAAAAAAATCCTTATGCCATCTATTTTATCAGTGAGAACTTGTCAAAGGATGAGCTAAATTATACAATGACCAAAAAGGAACTCCTGGCTATTGTTCATTCATTAAACAAATTCAGGCATTACATTAGAGGCTATCAAACATTTGTGCATACTGGCCATGTTGCAATCAAATATTTAATGAACAAACCAAATGCGAATGATTGAATTATAAGATAGTTTCTTTTATTATAGCAGTTTGATCTAACCATTGTTGATAAGCCTAGAAAGGAAAATGTTGTTCTAGACATTTTATCTATGGTAAATGTGCCTACAGGTGAAGAAGGAATGGTGGATGACGAGTTACCAAACGAGCACTTGTTTGCTATTTCAATTCTCTCTCCATGGTTTGCTGATATAGAAAACTATCTGGTATTAGAACAGTTTCCACTGAACTTACCCTCCAAAGAAAAGAGCAAGATAGTCAGGAAAAGCGCCCCCTTCACTAGGATTGGGAGAAATCTTTTTAAACTTGGCCCAGATCAAATCTTGAGAAGGTGTGTTAGTGAAGAGAAAGTGTTTGACATCCTTCTGACCTGTCATGATGGGCCTTCTGGAGGTCACTTTGCAGCAAAGAAGACAACATTAAAAGTGTTACAAGTAGGCTATTATTGGCCCACTCTTCATCAGGATGTGAAAAAGTACACTAGTCAGTGTGATCAGTGCCAGAGGATGGGAAGGCCTATAGTAATAGATGAAATTCCCCTGTAGCCTCAATTGACTTTCAAGCCATTTGAAAAGTGGGCCATGGACTTCATTGGGCCTCTCAACCCTCCTTAAAAGCAAAAATAGTACATTATTGTGTGCACTGATTATTTGACTAAGTGGGTTGAAACCAAGGAAATTAAGGTAGCAACAGAAGAAAAGGTGGCTGAGTTCCTAAGGGAGAATCTATTCTACAAATTTAGGTACCCTAGAGAGCTAGTCACAGACCAAGGTAGCCAGTTTACCTCCAACATGATTGAAGATCTACTCACCCATCACAAAATCAAGCATAGGACCTCCACTCCCTGTCACCCACAAGCTAATGGGTAAGTGGAAGTGACCAATAGGGCACTAGAGGGCATCTTAACCAAGGTAGTGAGCAGCAGTAGGAAGGATTGGGCAGAAAGACTAGTTGAGGCCACCTGGGCCTATAATACCACATTGAAGACCACCACTAGATTTACACCCTATGAGCTGGTCTATGCGAAAAAAGCCTTGCTGTCCATTGAGTTTAAATATAACACATTAAGGATGGCAGCCCAACTAGATTTGGATATCAACAATGCACAGAAAGAGAGATTGTTCCAATTGAATGGCTTGGATGAATTCAGAATGCAGACCCTCCTACATACAGATATAGTTCAACTTCAGAGGAAGATCTGGCATGATAAACATATTAAGGAGAAGCAACTTCAGAAGGGTGATTGGGCATTGCTATATGATTCTAGGTATAAGGAATTCAAGGGTAAGTTAAGGAAAATATGGCTCAGACCTTATGTTGTGGAAAGATGCCATCATAATGGTTCAGTGCAAATCAAAATTATAGATGAAGAAGCCATTCCTTTGATTGTTAATGGGCACCGATTGAGAATCTACAAGAGACCTTTATCAAAACAAGAATTCACTGGTAATATCAATAAAACACTGATGATGGTGGAGCAAGTTCCAGCTCCTCCCTGATCAAGTCACTGGAAAAGGAAAAAGAGAAAAAATAATAAGGACTTAGGTGAAAACCTCCATGAGGTGCCTGAGTCCCATATTTGGATTGAAAACCTCGTGAGGGGGCCCAATGATGAGAAAAAAGGAAAAAAAAAAGAGAAAAAAGACAAGAAAAAATAAGAAGATCCCTAGGTGAAAACCTCCCTTGAGACACCCAGCACAAACAGCTAGGGTGAAAACCTCTCTAAGGCATCCTAGTTGTTTTTCAAAAAAAGAAATAAAAACAAAAAAAGGAGAGAAAAATATATAATTGTCATTTGCAGGTGGGTGAGAAATACAGTCGAGGAGAAAAAGAGGATCCAAAGGGAACCCTGCCTCTCACATATTCATCTCCTCCACTCCTTACCATGCATCCCCTCATCATTTCTATCATTTTTCCACTCCATTTCTTTGATTTATACAAAGACTGTGTTTTCTAGAGGATCCCCTGTATTCCTACAGGATCCCTTGAAAACCTATAGGATGATCCTGTAGGAATTACAGTGACCCGGAAAACCTACAGGAAAAAATCCAAAGGCACATGATAGGTTTTTTAGGTCCCTAAAATTCACCCTATGCATGATCTAACACCTCACCTTGTCCACAATCATCATCCCTACACTCACCATTCAAAACAAGAAATGAGTCTCAATAGTTTCTCCCAGTCGTTTTTAAAAAAGAAAAAAGGGAAAAACATGGAGGAGTAAGAGCATTACCTGAGTATCCTTTTATCTACACACTTCTACTCCTTCTTTCCATTCATTACACCATCCTCAAAGCCCCATCCAACAACATGATATAAGAATCCTGAGGTAGAAGCAACTACAGGACATTCTGTAGGAAATCCTGTAGCAGCATATCCCACAGAATGCCAATCAGCAGCAACAGGTGTTCACTAGGATGATCCAGGAGCTCCATAATAGTAGCAGTATTAGATCTTCAGCCACATATACTCGCAAAATCAAAGAAACCATTAGCAGACAGCAAGAGGAGGAAGAAGAATGGAATGCAACAAATAAACAATGCAACACCTCTGGTCTTCAACAATTGCAGCATGGCATCAAAACTATAGGTAAGTATCCCACTCACTCACTCATATGCATCATGTAGTCAAAATTTTTAAGGGTTATGAGATATTTGGTTTATAAGTGAAAAGGTGGCTAGCTAACTTGGCCACCTCCATTTTGTCAGCACATGCAGAACCAAATGTCCTCTCACACGTGGCTATAGTCAACTAAAAGACAGAGAAGGAGTAGGAAAAAAAGCAATTAAAATATGGATCTATGAGGTGGGAGCTGATTATGAGGAGTGGGAAATGATGAGATGGTAGTGGGGACCAATGATCCAAAAATGGCAACGTACCTTTGCTGCCAGTACACCACCTCACCCCAAAACACCATAAAGTGAAATAAAACATCGTTCCCATGCATTCATGCATTTCACCTCCTCGAAACTCCCTCACTAAATTCACTCTCGTAACCCATGCCACCCACCAGAAGCAAAGATCCATTGTTTTGCACAAGAATTCCTACAAGATATAGTCTATAGGATACATAGAGACAGTCTACAGGATAGGCAGAGAAGAGTTCAAAAGGGGATATCATGCGAATTGGCCACTGCAACCATTCTAAAGAGGTAGGCTCTAAAATTTCATCCCCCTTTCCAAGAAAATACACCAGGGATACTCTAAAATCTAGTAAATTTAGCAACTGTGAGAAGTAAATTACATACACAGTAAACTTTGTTTTGCTCCTGCATTTGAAAAATTATGTCAACCCTCTCATTTTCTCCTCAAGCTTCACTAGTAAGATGACATGAGGGTTTAATAGGAGACAGCCCACAAACACTGTGAGAATCAAACAACACCCCCAGGTGCTTGAAATCTTTACAAGACACAACTAGATGGGGTTTTAAGAAAACTTCACAGGGTAAGATGATGAGGTGCCTCAAGAATTTTCTTAGTCCCTCACTCCACATAGCGGAATCCATGCCACTGTTGTAGTAAGGGGCCTCACTATAGATCTCACCCCAGATCTCATCATTAGGGTCACCTCACTCCCCCTAGGAATTCCATGGAGAAAAGAAGACAAAGGAGACAACCAGGTGGCAAAAAGGAAATTCTTTTTAGAAGGTGAAGAAACCACTAAGGACAAAAATGGAGTAAGGAGGGACAGTCTGCCATACCCATGGAGTGAGGTAGGCTACCAACTCATCAAACACATCTCATGTGAGGGTAGATATAGTTTTTTTTATGGCTATCATTTCAATATCGTTGAGGAATTAAGATTTGGGATAGAAACACCACCTCACCAAAGACTCAACACACCCTATTTCTTGTTACAATCACTGATAGACTCCAGCAACAAAGTGAAGGAAGGGAATTCCCAAAAATTGTCTCACCATGGGCTGATTAGGATCCTTATTGAAGATTCCCTCCAAAACCTCAGAATCCCTATAACATTGTTAGTCTTCAGAGACTTGCCAACAGAGGATAACATTAAAGCCCTAACTTATGATGTCAGTCCTACTATCAGTGAAGAGGAGGAAAAACGTGAAGAGGAATATATAGAGCAAGATAAGGATGAGATGGATGAAGAAGAAGCTGACACAGAGGAACATGATGAAGCTAAAGAAGAAGAGGGAGAAGAGAAAGAGGATGATGAAGAAACAAAGGAGGAAATTAAGAAGGAAACTAATAGAGATGATGAAGATCCACAAGAGGAAGAAGGCAGGAAAAATAGAGAAGAAGAAGACAATAAAATAGAAGGGAAAGAACAAAAGAAGGAGTCACCTAGGGTGTCTCTAGAGGCCACTGAGAGAGAGGTAGTAATTTCCCTGACTACTCTCAACACCCCATTCAAGAAAAAATGAAATAGGAGGAGGCAAACCCCACTATATTTCAAAACAAGAAAGAGCACAAGAACAAAATAGGAGAAGCCACAAACATCAAAAAAAATTCCTATTGAGATTGAAAATTCCCCTACACAAAAATAAAAAATGCCTTCCCCTAAGTCACCTATCACCTATGTAAGGAGGCCCACTACTAGATCAACTTCCTCAAAGGGTAAGGCAATCCTATAGGATCCATAGAAAAACCTACAAGAAGTAAAAACAATCCTATAGGATACTCTTCTGTAACTACAGGAGGCATAGAAATTGGAAAGCAAGGTAGGGGAGCAGCAAGGAGCTAAAGAGGAAGACCTAGATACAAAGGAACCTAGCCCCCAACCTAACCTAGACTCCTATCACCAGTTTATTGAAGGAGGTAGCATAATACCTCAAAAATTTTCCATCCCACTATTCTTCGAGCTTGAGAAGGAGAGGGCCAGAACCCACCAATAAATGAAGATCACCAAATCAAAGGGGGTGGAAGGCATTGGGCACATGAAAGGGAAACTCAAAGAAATGGGCAAAGAGCTAAGTGGCTTAAGGGACACAGAAGCTATAATGAGAAGTCAACTTGAGAGGGAAAATGCATGGCTAAGGGGACAACTGCAAGAAAGAGAGAACCAACTAGCATGTATGGCTACCCTCTCTTTGGAGGCAATCTAGTGTAGGATGCCAGCTAAATCCTATGCTCTTTTCCTCAAAGAACAATGGCTGCAGTTTCAGATTAAGACACTAGCGCAGAGGGGAACCATGCCATATCAGGACTACGGGCAGTTTATTGATCTTTGTGATCAAAGTATACTAGATGATAGGGCTAAAATGGATGAGTTTTATTTGCACAACATGGCCCTCATAGACATGAATGTTTGGGACCCTAATGCCAAGCTAGGAGATATACAATTAATGGCTTTGGTTTCATGGATGAACCATGAGGAGTCAAGAGCTACATAGATGAAAATAATATTGGCCAGAGAGAAGACTGAACCTCTCTTTATCCGAGCTGAACAATAAAATCCCATGGCCATCATCAATACCCATAATTTGATTGTAAATGATCCTTAGCTGGCACCTAGATATCTTGCTTCCCAAGAGAAAGCAATTTCACATTTTGAGGACATGTTTAGGCTACTAGGAGATGATAGTATACATGCTTGCCTAAGGAGATGGAACACACTGCCATATAGCTTGAAGATAATAGAGTATCACTCCCCTTAAAGGTTGAGAAAGGCACTCAACAAGACACCTATGTATAAGAAATCTATGAAAAGGTTGAAGGTCAATTGGATAGGCCTAAAACTCAATCCACCACTACTCTTAGGGATGCTAGAAGGGAGAAAAGAAGAAGAAGAAAAGAGGTAGTGGGAAGAGGTAGAAAAGAAAGCAGGCTTCTATGAACAAGAAAAAGATACCACAACAGAGGCATGGGATGTCAGAGAGGCTACCAGAGCCATGAAGGATATGGATATTGACTAAGCTTCTCAGAGGATGAGCAACACTTTCAGTAGGGGGTTGATGATGAGCCTCATCATTGGGTGATTATATCAGCCTTAATTCACCTCCTAGCTTAGTCAAACCAACTATTCTCATAACTTATTACATACTTTTGATTATATTTTGTTTATGAGATGAGTTAGAGTTGGATATTTTGCTTTGTGGTCTAATGTGCATTTAATGTAGTATTAAAGGATAAAAGCAAGGAATTTTGTCAAAGAACATTGTAAAAACTCAAATGGGTCAAGGGAGAGGAATTATAGGAGGTAGATCCCCCTCATTTACTAACCCTCCATTCAAATATTCCTCCATCAGCTCGGAGTGCAAATAGCCAAATCATGAGGAATAGAAGGCAACCGAGTAAGTGAAAGAAAAAGCACCAGTTTATATCAAGTTTGAGAGACGAGCCTCCTTAATTTTAAGGAATTTATTGGAGACTTCAAATGTATAAGTAGAGAGGCCTAGGACCTCAGTGGGATTCAGATTTTTGATTGTAAGACTCTACTCTATTTTTGAGCTGCAAGACTTATGACAATTTTTTATGTAATCCATTGTTTTGGTAATAAGAATGAGTTTTGTTTTGAGCTAGCACTGAGTTAACTTAGATGCATGAAGCTCCTGGGTTATGGCCCAACCTTAGCAGCAAGGCTCCTCTTTATTGTACATGTATGGTAGTATAGATTCATAGTTTAATTGTTCATTTGCTTAGTAGATGCATTTCCATTACAACAGTGTAGATTAGATTAGTTGTGTGATATTTTTCGTCCATTTGTTCCTTCTTTCAAGTAGTAGGTTAGCAAGGAGAAAAAGGATCACCATAAGGTTGTCAATAGGTGTCTCAGCCTCACTTCCGCCCTCTGGGACCATGACTTGAGGAAGGGACCTTTCAGTAGCCCCAAAAACAAAGATTTCTAGTTCTTGCATGAGCTTTGGAGTTTGTTGTCTTTGATTCAAATTGCAAGGAATATTTCATTTTCATCTTTTTCCATCTCATTTCTACAATAAGATCTCACTCATGCTTTCATTCTGTTCATCAACTTTCTTCATGCATAATATAGGAAGTTGATTCATGCTTTTCCAATTTATGAAAATGTATCTTGTTGCATAGCTTTTGGAAGACACACATGTTTTAAGCAAAGAAGGTACCTCAGGAGGAGATCCAGACTTCATCACTAGCAGCCACCTTCCACTTCATCCACCTTAGCCATCTCTTGTTCCACCATCACCCTCACTAGTTTTTTTTTATCATTTTTCATTGAAATTCACCTAGTTACATTGAGTGAATCTAGCCATGTCTTATCTTGGATATTGATTCCTAAGTGCTCCTAGACCTTCTAGCACACCATTCTACTCATTATACACTTTTACCAAGCTTCCTAACACCTCCAACACCTAACAATTAGCTCTTAGTTGTATCTTGTAGGTTTCCTGTAATTCCTACCAGATCATCCTATAGGTTTCTAGTACATCCTGTAGGTTTTCTTGAAACGGCCTATTTTGAGGCCGAATTGATGGGAAACATCTAGGAAGTCACAAAAAGCCTCCTAGGACCCTTCCACACCATCCAACCACTCCATAAACCTTCTAGCCATCCTCAATCACCTTCCATTCACCTGTCACATCCACAAGAACAATTAATTTGCATACTTGATTTTGCCTAAAAAACCCAAAAAAGTGAAAACATATTTAGTTTAGCTTTTCGCTTACATACTAGTATGGTTTGATGCTCTTCACTTCTGTAGCTTAGACAATAATATTTGTTTAGTTTTGATTTAGCAATTCTTCTTAGCATAGCTATTTAATTGGTTAATTAAGATATGGTGTGATTTAGCATTACAGGTCGTTTTCTTCATTACTACAGTAGAGTAGCTCTCTTAGAGTAGATTTTATCTTCTTCCACCAAAGAATCAAGATTCTTCTAACTCTATAGAAGTCTGGCTTGGAACCCCTAGGGTCTCTCACTGGAAAAATAGTGACAACAGGAAAGACCTTCACTTTTACTTGTGCATACAACATTGTCACCTCTAAGTTTGTACGAACCATTGGTTGATAAGTAAAGTTGGTAGCCCAGGAGTTGCAGCATCCTTGCTACAATACTGGAACTCATCATGAGTCATAGAAGAGATTTCGGGTTGCTTGCTCCAGGGCATCAATTAATGAAAATTATTCTTCACTATTCCCTTTGAATTACTTCAAACTATTTTTTCAAACAAAACTTATGAAAATTTTAAAAAAGACTACACACCTTTTACTTTTTTTGTTTTCCTTTGTAGGAGCTTGCTTTTCAATATGATATATCTCTAAAATTTTGGATCTCCAAGGTCAGAAATTTCATCAGGTCGTATACTTTTGAGTCATCTTTCCAACCCTATAATTCTGGTCAAGATTGGATTTTCCAAGAAAGAGTTATTCCCAATCTCCCACAATGACCTGATTATACACTCGTTCATTACAACGAACTTGTACGAAGTGCCACGTGCCACTATTTCAACCTTTGGCTTTGAAAATAACACTCAACAAACTAAATTTTGTCCTCATTCTATATCATTTTCTGAAATTTGAATCCGATTCTTAGAGAGAAAGTTATGACGATTTTCTGAAGGTCACATATTTTGAATGGAATTCGGGAGCCTGCAAAAACCCTAACTTCCTCGGTTCATATCTTTGAATTTTTTTCGAGAAAGGGTATGAATTGCAAACATGAAATTCTTCAACATGTCATTTCAAATAGGATTTTTTGTTAGATTTTTTAGCTTTGTAGAAAAAAATTATATCGAATATTCCACAATGACTTGTTTGAAGCAGCGAAACCCTAGAATCCAAATCTCTGATACCAAATGTTATGCAATATAGAAGAAAAGATAGATCAATGAATTCAAAATCATTCTCTTCGAGGGGTAAACTTCTTTTACATTACACAAATTAACAATTCTTGGATGATCCAAATGACAAAACCTCCTTTCTATATATAGGAGTCTAAGGGGTCACAATAAAAACAAAGCCAACATAACAATAGTAATGTAAGGGCACAAGAATAAAAATAGTGGTCTTCTATGAGACACAACAATAACAGTAAGGGGGCTACACTAATAAAAAGAAGGGACCTAACACGTATTGATACTTATCCTTCAATCGATCCCTTCTTTGTACCTTTGTCCTTATTCTATACACACTCTAGACTGGTTGCCACAACTGACAAACACCAAGTTCCTTCTCCTAAACCATGTCCACATACACATAGTTTGCATCAAACACATACAACCACACACGCCATAAAACACCATGAAATACATGCACCTACACCTCACATACAACACATACACCTACACCCAGTGTGCAACACAACACAATACATATGTCTACATCCAGTGTAAACCATAACACAAAACATACAACTACACCTGATTAACAACACAATACATATACATACATGGAGTATAACACAATGAATACACATTTCACGATACCAAGGCTACACAATGAACATATATAGTACCACATGCCCACAACACAGCATGTATGACATACACACAATACCACATGTACACCAATACCATATGTACAAATTGTACATAGTACCACCTGTACACAACACCACCTGGACAACGTGTGCACGCCATGACATGATGTACATGCCACCACCTGCACAACATGTACACAATGCAATATGTAAACCCCACCACCTATACAATGTGTACATAATACCACATGTACACAATAACACATGCACAACATGTACATGACACCATGTGTACACAATGCCACATGCACGACATACACAAAACACCATGTGGACACAAAAACACATGTACAAAACACCACGTGCACACAACAGCACATGTGAAATCATGCACACAACTCCATATGTAGATAGTACCATATGTACAACATGAACACAACACCATATGTAGATAGCATTGCATATACAACATGTACATATCATCATATGTACGCAACACCACATATCCAACATGTGCACAACACCATATATCCAACATGTGCACAATATGACATGTACAGAACACCACATATCCAACATGTACATAGCACTATCGATACCCATCACTGCATATGTAATATACATGCAACACCATATATACAACATACATACAACATCATATGTACACAATACTACATATACAACATTACACATCACCATAGGTACAATCACTAAATATACAACGTGGTCAACATATACACAAAAATAGCACTGCACATCCAAAACCATACTACCTCTACTAATAAAACCTTCTTTCAATGTCTCTTCGCCATCCATTCTTATCCTAACATGCGGAAAAGAAAATTATTTTAATTTCGTTGATGTATCCTTCAGCATTACCTGTCATAAAATAAATACAAACATAATACAATCATACGATATCAATTCATATCCACATGATACTAACCTCATATATTTCGGATGACTACTCTTCCCACTCGTTTATTCATATACCAAGAACCTCTTCATGACATTTAGGTCTTGCATAAGAAACCATTCCTCCACAAGAATTATCATTAAGGACCCTGCTAGACAATGACATACATACATACATGTATACATATAAACATCAACATAGAAAAATCATGATCCCTGATCACCCTATTAATAACAACATACATACATACATACATACATATATGAATATAAACATTAGCATAAAGAAATCAGAATCACAACATAGTTACTAGATCTGAAGGTGAAGGTTAAGATAACTCAACTAATCTCAAATAACTTTCTTCTTTCCCAACCAATTCCTAAGACTCAAAACTTAAAAGGAAATCACAAGAAACAAACAATAAGAAGACCATGGAAACCAATAAAAAGACAAACCCACAACAAAGTTGCAATGCCTTGCACCCAAGATAAACAAAACCAAAAATCAAGCTCAAAAAATCACAAAAGACCAAAAGGAAAAGCTTAGCAATAGACACCATGACTCCATCGTCATGGTTCCTAGTTCCTCCAAGTGAATGCTCAATCCGAGCCTTATTTAAGATTTCATGGCAATCTCTTTTTCCATGCCATCCCTTGCATCATACTTCCATACACATGTAAATTTTAGTGCATAAGTGAACATAACATTACACCAATTACCTTACATTGTTGCATCAAGTCTCTTTCCCTACAACTTATTACACATGTCAACCTCATGTTCCAAATATCAAGATAGTCATATCTATCAATTTGAAATCAACCTTTACCAATACTAACAATCATGTAATAATCCATAGTCAACTCATAGTCATTAGACATAATGCTACAGCTGTCACCTATTACACACAACTACATGTTGACTATGTCAACACTTATGTGTTAGTAAAACCATCTTAAAACAAGATCATTTCTTGATGCAATCTTATAGACACATACTCATATCATGTGATTAATCAAACATTCAACAACATATAGACAACATAATAAACACCAAATAGACGACATCAGTCAACCCATATTTTAATGCATCTCATGGGAGGATATCTTGTGTTTACAATCAATCCAAACTAGCATGATATAACTTCACAACATATGAACTCAACATAAATAAGGTCATGATATCCATACTAGTCACTAGTTAACATGTTCACATCATAAACTCATAAACAATTATCATTCATACATAATAATCACATTTGCATTGCCAGTCTATATTAGTATGACATAATATCACAACATATTAACTCATACCTAAATGTCATAGCCCTAACCATTTTCATAGACCAACAAAATTAGTATGATACATATCATATCAAGATCTTAATGTAATAACCCTAATCATCAAGTTATCTAACATAAAACAATAATAGAAATGCATACAACCACATGTTACTGTCATTCATGACTATCTGACACATATGCATATGACTACACTAATCAACTACCATCTATCATGTATGTAACCATAATATCAACAGAATGAAATGCATATGCATAAACATAATGCATATAACAATCCTTAACCTACATACCTACATGCCCAACATATGAACCTGTATGAAGACATGCTCTTGCCTCGAGGTCCAATGTTGCAACTTCACTTCGATGGTCTGCATCTCCTACTTTATCTCAACCAACCCATTAGTATCATAGCATACCAATAACATCATGATGACTTGAAATTCCTACAAAGACCTCATGCAGAACAACCATTCCCATAATAATGCATGCATAAGAACATATAGACACTGACATGCATTCATGACAAAGGAATCTTGACAACAAAATCAACTCCTACATGGAAACACAACTGTAACAATGACCACTACAAGGCATATATTACAAGAACATATACAACCTACATGCATGCATGACAAACACATTCTACCCATCCATCCCAAGTGTTGAACCATGTTATGATACCACTCTGTGGTATCCGATATGACCCAAAGAGAGAACAATCCACTCTAATACCACTCTCTAACATGCTCCTCCCACATCTACCCAAGTAACCAACCAACGAGGGTAAACATTTGATGATAAATTACTATGATATGATTCAACTCCCTTTGTGTTAGTTAAGGAAGTGGAACCAGTGAAACACATCACAGAGACCTTCCACATCAGCAACAGAACTCCTAGAAGCCATCCCAACCACTTAGGTAACCAACCCTTGAGACCAACTGAAGTTTTAGTACATCAAAGCCCTGGATGCTCCCTTGATATGGACAAGGGTGCATCTGGGAGACTCTAGAACCTCCCACAACAAGGGAATGGGAGCTTCCAAGGACATTTTTACCTAGTGTTGCACCTACATCTTTGGGATTTGTGCCACTTTTTCAGGCCCAGAGCCCAGGTCACTACCTAGAACTTAATGGCACATTCGGAAATGAAATTTCATAGGGGAACAAAGATATATTTGCAAAACATCAACAAGGACTAGATTAGACCTATACTATCCATGATAGGCATTTTGTCAAAAATGTCATAAACATGAAATCTATAGGTATTAACAACATAACTGAGCATATGGGTCTCCTACTTATCTGAGAATAGCTAAGAAGTATTGATGCCTCAACACATTAGCTACAATTTCACCTATTAGGACATAGATACATTGTTCATTCATTTACAGGTAAAACATTAGTAGAGGCATGCATATCCACTGTCATAATAGATGTTCATAACGAGCATAATAAAAACAGAAATTCAAAGGAAACAACAACCATATAATCGAAATATAAACTATTATAACACTCATCACATAACAAGGAGAAATAACCTTATCTTAATGATGCAGAGGGCAACTAAGTTTTCTACTTCCACAAACCACTGGACCATAAACATGGTTGAGCCAAATCTCTCTTCAGCTAGTCACCCCCATGCCATATTCCAAGCATGAATGTGGGATCTCATGGAACAATCCATAAAACCTGAACCAAGGTTTTCAGAGGCCAAACCACCTCAACCCATCAAAGAGTGATTCCACCTCATGGTCAAACATCACAAACCATCACCAGATTGTTCTCTACCCAAGCCTTCCAAGGCTCTACATCACTTGTTCCAACCAAGGATTATAGGACTAGCAGCTCAACCCAAAACTACTTCTAGGATCTAGAGTGTTTGTCCAACCAAGCCTCCAGGAGTAGCAACTCAACCCAAAATGTTCTCCAGAGAATTTTTCCAGCCAAGGTTGTAAGACTAGTAACTTAACCCAAGTTGTTATAGAGCTCCAGAGCATTTTTCCAACCAAGGCTCCAGGAACTAGTAACTCAACGCACAATTAAAGGAACATGAGAATCAAGTAGAAAACAAAATGAAAATGAACCCACAACACCATGGCTATCCAAGAAATGGAAAGGCTAGGCAAATCCACTGTCAATCTAGGAAATCGTCCATACCAATGATAGCTCATAACCAAGAAACCACATGCATATGCCATGCATGTCAAAACTGGTGAGGAAAACATAGATGCAACTCAGTATGTGCAAGAAAAAATTGTTGTATCTTCTGATCTTGATGTACTCTTGCACTTTGCTACTCTTCCTTTTCCTTCTTGCTCCAAGCATCTAAGTATGCCACACTCTCTAAGAGTGATCCAATAAAACTCTATATGTCTAAGAGTATGAAAGAGGGAGAGGATAGAATGATATCTCCAGAACTGATCTGACAAAAGTCTTATACTGACCAAGCCTGCCCACTAATCCTAAGAAGACTTTTTATCAATAAAGCCTCTACTTTCTTCAATTTCCATTATTTTCCTCCTCACATGCAACTCGTGACCTTTCACCTTCCTTTTCTCCCAATTTCCATTATTTTCATAAATAAATGTGCCAAAAATGCCATTCGCCTTTTCAAAGCCTTTCCCATTTCCTTTTCCAATTTCCTTAGACATAATAAAATGAAATGAAAACCCACTTGGACGTTTTTCCCAACATTCAGCTTGGAATACACGTCTTATAACCTTGGTCTTATTTGTTTTTACATGAATTTTTAATGAGGGTTGCTACATTCGTCACATGTTTACCAAGTAGGCTGACAAATTGGGTAAATGTGGGAGGAGGGTGTTACAATATTGTTCACCACGACGAGACTTGTTTCCCATAGGACCACAAAAATCAATATGAATAAGTTCAAGTGTCTTACTTGAAGTACCTTCTTTAGCATTCAACTGAACTCTAATTTTCTTACCAAATTGACATGATTTTCATATGCTCTTCTCAGGTGGAGAGATATTGTGAAAGTCATGATCTACTCCCATTCTTCTTTATTTTTATAATTGAGAAAATCTAAGGTGTCCCAATATTTTTTTCCAAATCCATTTTTCTTCATATTTTCATAAGTAACAATGTTCTTGGTTGTCTTCCAAGAAATAGACATTGCTTAGAGTTATTGTTCCCTTTATTATGATATTACCTCTATCACAATTACTTACCACACAATTCTTTCAATTGAAAATAACTTCATGCCCTTGGTCACACATTCGACTAACACTCAACAAGTTATGTCTTAATCCATCAATATATAAAACATTTCCATCCTTGACCTTTTTCTTTAACAACATGGTTCCTTTCCCTTTGATAGTAGCAAGTGATTTATTACCATAAGTTACATTCTTCTCTTTATTTATTTCATTAAAATACATAAACTTATATTTGTCACCTGTCATATGATTCAAACATCCACTTTAAATGTACCACAAAATTTCTTGATCCCTTGCATATAAAGCTAGACCACAATTTTTAGAGTCTATAGTTTTCGTTTTCCATACCTTGGGTGTTACTGTCTTCTGCCCATGCTGGTAAGATGGTCCCATTATTCTTATGCATTCAGTTTCTTTATGACCAAATTTATTTCAAGGAGAACATTCAATTTCATCTTGAAGAGGAGAAAAAAAATTATAGGAATATTTCTTTGTTTAGATCTCATTCTTTTGTTTTCTTACTTCTCTATTCATAATAGTTTTTATAAGCGACACATTGAACAACTTTGTGACCAAAATTATGACAAGTGATGGATTGATCATTGAACTAGGAGTACATATGAGTATAATACATTCTTCAATATCTTCCCCTTTTATTATGGTACCGTTGCTTTTCTTGAGAGATATTTGATCCTTCATTATTTCGCTGAGAGCTATAATTCTGATGACTACTTCCTTTTACTGCATTTAGATAGCTTCCTGTACCTGTTTTAGAATATTTTATAGTTTTTCATGATTCACAATTTGAATTGTATCCAAGACCTATCTTAATTAGAGGAGAGAGTTCACTTTAATGATTTCTTCTAAAGTCTTAGATCCTTTAGCAAATCTAATATTTAGAGCCCTCGTTTCCTCAAGTTCCTTTCTTAAACCCACTAATTCAGGTTCTAAATTTTCACTGTGCCTTTCCTTTTCCTAGAACTTGTTTCTTCAAAACTTCTTCAACTAATTTAGCTTCTTCTAGATAGATTTTTAGCTGAGTTATTTCTTTAATAAGAGTATTTTCCTTAGAGATATGCTTTTTTCTAGAGCATCCATAAAAACATCATCAGATTCATCTACACATTTTTCTTCAAATGCCACAAGCATTTGATAATCTTGATCAGATTCAACAGCCTCATTATTAGAATAATATTCACTATCTTCCTAAGTATAAAAACTTTATTTGTTATAAAACCTTCCTTTATCATTGCCTTTTGAAGAATTATTCCATTTCTCATGATTTTCTTCATCAAGACATTTAGAAAGGTAGTGACCAACCCTTCCATAATCAAAACATTTGAAAGGAAGCTTACCTCTAAACTTGCTAGTTCCTACCTGGAGTTTCTTCATGAAATTTTCGTCTTCTTAGTTTAAAATGTAACATATTTCCTTAATATCCTCCTTTTCCTTTCCATTATATTTATCTTTGAATTTTTCTTCTCTCAGATCTTATGGACCGCTTTTCTCATTTGTTAAGCTGTTAAAATCCCATGGGGTTATTCAATAGTGAGATTCTTCAAATCCTGCATTTCTTCAATGGTAGAGAATTTGGAATCAAAGTTTGGGGTTAGAGATCATAAAATTTTCTCAAGAAATATCAAATATTTTACTTCATCAGCAAGATTTTTCTTTGAGTTAAATATCTCATCTACCCTGAGGAAAAAACTTGCAATAATTTCATCGTTATGAATTTTGAAAGTCTCATATTGAATTCTAAATTTTTGAAGATTAGTGATCTTTACCTTAGTGTCACCTTCATAGCTCTGGACAATCTTGTACCATATAGATTTTGCGGTATTCAACTGTATAACCTTCACAAATTGTGATTCTACCGAGCTTCCTAAGAGAGAAATGACTGCCTTTGCATTGGTCTCATATTGTTTCTTCCTCGGATCATCTGTCGTAATAGAGAGCGGATATTGATAACCTCCTTCAATGATTGCCCAAACATCAGCTCCAAGTGACTGCAACTATGCGCATATTCCGAGTTTCCAAAAAACCAAGTTAGTTCTATTAAAAAGGGTGGATGGATAGAAGATGCTCCCTCTTGATTTCTCATCTTGATGGATCTCCCTTTAAGTGATCAGGCTTCAACTGAAGGACCTTATTTGATACCAATTGTTGTGAAAAATATTGAGGGGGCGGGGGGTTGAATCAATATTTTAAATGAAAAGCTTCCAATTTTTTATATTCTAAAAATTATGTGCTATCGTTATTAAGGAAAGCTACGCATGTACACAACTTCATAGAAGGAAACCAACGTACATCTAATTTACTAATTTCTTATGTATTCTATCAAACATTTATCTTCAATTAGTGCATTATTAGATTAATTACTTTCAATATGCATTAATGTACATAAATAAATCACATCAAACACACATAGAACACTTGGGTTTTAGGTGGAAAACTTATGTTGGAGAAAACCATTACTCCTGTTGTCTTTGTCTTATTTATTATAATATAAATAAAAGTGTTACATTTATACTGACATAAACTCTTGTGAGTATGTAGGAACCAACATGCAGATGGCTAAAATATTCTATTGTTTTGAAGAACTCACTCGAATGGAGCTACAACCCCTGAACTTGTTTACTAACTCCTACCAGAAGGGATCTCCTACCTCCTTGTTGAAGGCTACTACCCTCACCACCTTATGGACCACTTTTCAAAAAATTTCAAACTAGACCCATATCAACCACAAACCCAAACAATCTAAAGTACTAAATCGATATACCATCACACTATAAATCATCTAGAATTTTGAAGCATCAAGTTACTAAATGTAGACCCCAACTAGAAACAATAAATGTCAAAGTATGTGCACGATTCTAATGAATACGACTCACAAATATACATGTTTTCTCTGTATAACACCTATCTATAGATCTCATAATATTGAACACTAAATACTTAATCATTGAGTCATTCATATATCAATTCACTTCCTACATATCATTGAAGCAATCATAGATTTATGAACCAATTACAAATCATACACTCAGTCACACTTATGTGCCATTGAACTTGAACAATTCAACCAACTCACATCAATCATGATAAACACATAATTGATAGAAAGAAGTATGTAAACTAGATAACATCAACTGTAAACATCAATCATCAAATTTGTAAGCTTCAATTAATATATCAAACCCTGGTCTATGTATGTGACTTCCATAAGGAATATCAATGTATGTACACACTTATCATGCACAACACCCTCATACAAATATGCATATACTAAAAATTATTTCAAGAAATATATACATGACCCTTCAGAGATGGATCCACATATGTACATGACTATGCTCAAACATACTTGCATAGAGATTTGAAAAACCTTCGCAGCGAACAAAATTTCACTTTCCGCAACCTTGACTGTCAATACTACAGACTTCTGAATAAATTGTTTAGATCATAGCATCACAATTTCATCAATATTAGAAATTTGCAGCAAGTAAATTAATTAAACATACATATCAACATATTTCAGATCTTTTAGATCTTAGTCTTCTCCTTGCTCCATGGTGCACACCTGTTTAAGACCAAATCATTCATAGACAACTTGATAGTTTCACACCTAACACTTTAATCCCCATTTCCTTATATAGCTTTAGAATTAGCCAATTCCTTATGCCAATCCCTTAGTAATTTCATTGGTATTCTTTCACGAGATGATATAACCTTTGTCACACTCATTAATATGGGTCAATACCATGGTAAAGACTGCTTATATTCAATTTACCATGTTGTGGATTCTATACGTGAATTTTCTTCACAATACCTGCATATGCACGTGACCCTTTTACATACGATCCGTGTATACTTTCCCAAACTTCACATTCAACATCCATCTATCTCTAATTTGTAATTTCTATGTTCATTACTTCGGTAGCATTTATTTCACCGTGCATAATCATCCCATTACCATAATGTTGACATCTTTATCAAGTTGGTTACCATCAAGGACAACAAATTAGCGATAATGCCAACAAATAATAGAATTACAATGCAAAAGTCATGGAGAGTATAGTAAGGGTCTTAGAAACACCACCCCCTTAAGGGGAACACCATCCTCGATGTTCTTTGAAACAAAATAATAAAACAAAATTGAGTGCTATAAATATACCTTACATATTTACAATTTTAGTGTAGCTACTTACTCAACAATAAAAAATGGGTATGCCACTCTCCTTTGATCAACCATCTCCCATGTGGCTTCATTTGGTCTATCGTGCTTCTATTGGACCTTGATCAAATCCGTCACTCGACTCTGGAGCAACCAATTTCTATGTCTAGACATGCCATCCAATGCTCAATACTCCTTTAGGAACAACTTTAGATCATTTATTTATAGGATACATCTAATGCACTTCTCGTCGCATTTAGTATGCACAATATTCTGTGAAAACCAATTCATGTTTTGAGTTTTGGCATCCCTTTATCTACTTCATCAGTCCCTTGAGTGATCCATTTCTTCTTTTATGTAATCAGTCACCTTTCAAGTTTAAGCACCGCCTTCTCCCATTGTTCAATCCCTTGGGTGATCCATCCCTTAGCAAGGCTACATTACACAAGAAGAATTATCTCATCAAATGTATCCCTCTCTCATGCTTTAATAAAACAACACATTTCATGGAACACCTCATGGCGATCAATGCATAACATACAGTGTCACCACAATGCCAACAATGTAAACTATCAAATGGGAACTATACCGAGTACCTATTTTTTGAGGTAGTAAAAAATCATCTCGTTTTGAAAAGTGTTTATTCAAAATACACCTTTTTTTTGTTGGAGCATATTTTTGATACTATAAATTTTTTTATCTATCAAGTATGAACATTTTTTTAAATGCTAGTGATTTTCATGTTGATTTTGAAAAGTTTTGATGCAACATCAACCCCCTTTTTAAGAGGGCTTATTTTTGACACTTTAAATTTTCTAACGTATTAATGTGGATAATTTTTTTTAAATGTGGTGATTTCATGTGGATTTTGATAAATATCAACATCCTTTTTTTAAGGCATATTTTTGACACTTTAAATTTTCTTATGTCGTAAGTATGCATAATGTTTTTTAAATTTTGATTATTTAACCATTTTTCAAGTTGTCCAATCTCACACACAAAAAAAAAAATTAAAAACATTAAAACATTGAGGAAAAAAACTTAGAAAAAAACAAAAAAATCTAAAAAGAATAATAAGAAGTAAATAAATATTCCTAGGCGAGGGTAGACAATTTTTTATTTTTTTAACTTTTACCATTTATAAGTTAAAATTGTTTTTTTTTTACATTTTTATGATTGTTTTTTTTGTCTTATCTATATATATATATATATATATATATATATATATATATATATATATATATATATATATATATATATATATATCTATATATATATATTAGATTTGTTTCTTTTTGCCATGTTTTTCAATTATTTTATGTTTTATTATATATTTTTATTTACTTGTTATTTTTCTCAATGTTTTAATTTTTTTTTCTTTTTTTTAGTTATGTTTTTAAATTTTTTAAAATATTTGTAAATATTTTTTTTTTACGTATTATTATTTTTAAACTTTTTTTGTTTTTATTTTTTCAATATTTTAATTTGTCTTTTCATTTCTATTTTTCATTTATATTTATTTATTACTTTGTTTTATTTTATTTTTTCATAGGCGGTCCGTGTCGATTCTCGACTAGCAACCAAATCCCATTACGTGTCACTTTGATAGTCGATTTTATAGATTTCATTATGATCGATCAAATTTGACGCTAAAGTGTGTCAATTTCATGGTTGATGTTTAAGTTTTCATTATAATGGACCAATTCGCCTACACTACGTGTAAATTTGATGATTGATTTTTAAGTTTTTGTTGCAATGTGCCAAGTTGTCTTAGGCTAAGATTTTAAAATTGTTATAATTTTAGCATTTGAAAAGAAATTACTCTCAGTATAATGACTCTTTATTTTTTTGCTGAAGCAAGAGTCGATCCTTCTTTTCCATTAAGCCAAAAAATAATTTACATAATGTACAACCATCCACAAGGTACTGTGGACCCCTAAAAATTTAAGTGCTAACTGCCAAAGGCAATAACCCCAACCTTACAAATATAATTCCAAACCCTTAGAATACACAAAAAGTTTGGGCAAAAAGTCAAAATAACGTGCAAAAATCCACGTAACCTCCCACGCAACTGCTCACTAGACTAGCATCTTTTAATCATAACCATCCCTTCTCCATGCTTAATCCAATGGCCGAGGAAGAAATCGCACCACGCTATCGTTCAGTGTTTAACGACCCAGCCCCACCAAACTGCATGATCATTCCCAACCGTTGATCCGCCCCGTGAGATTTGACGGTTGAGAATAATATCGCATGGTGCAAGAGCACCGAACAATAGCGTGTGATGAGGGCAGTATTCTTTCCGGCCCCCCTGCCACGTGTAGGTTGATGAGTGGAATCGCATCCGATTCACGAAAACCACTTCCCGCTTGAGGGACGTGCGATCACCCGAAAACCACCAGGAGAGTTGTTTTGCATCCTGAAAAGGGAATTCAAGGGTATTACAGCCACTGGAAAAGACAGGATTCCAATCCCTCGCATCCTTACCTCTGCGCCTAAACCTGAAACCATGGAATGTGCTGGTCCTTCCCCCTGGTTGACCAACTGAAAAACTAAGAATTCCAAGCAACATGCTCCAGGTATTTCTCCGGTAATTTCTGAACCGAGTTTACCAGGGCTGCTGAAGCCGAGAGTGGTCTGCCTCCCACCAACAACTCATCTGAAGAAAAAATAGTGTAACATAAGGGATCAAATCATTAAGATCTTTCCTCCATGGCTCTATTTCTAAACACCTCCCTGTCCTCTTCCGCTTGGTCATGACAGAGTGCTTTCAGTCGTCCCTAAGGCAACTCCTACCAGCCCATTGAAACCCTGCCTTCAGTACAGCTCACACCTTGGTTAGCTAGAATATCCGCCAGCTTGTTGGCCTTTCTGCGCACATGATTGAAACTTACTATGCGAAGTCCTTGGAGGTGACCCTGAATTCTTTGGAAAACCTGGATTAGCCTCCAGTGTTTTGAGACTTTCTCCGGCCCCGTTCCACAACTAATTCTCTTGGCCGAGTTAATAATTAACTCAGAGTCAGCTTCTATAATCACATTTAGGCAGTTATCCTACTTCAGAAAATCTAAGCATTGCTCCATAGCCATTAATTCCGCCATGTTGTTTGTGGCTCTACCTAAATGGCAATGGAAGATGAAGAGAATGCTTCCTTCTTCATCCCTTAAAACCCCTCCAAAACCCAGTACTTGGGTTGCCTTTTGAAGCCCCATCTATGTTATATTTTGTAAAACCTTTTGGGGGAGGATGCCAGAAATCCTTCTCAGTTTCCCTTATGATAACTTTCCTGTCCAGGCCTTGAGGAATAAGCCCCTGCATACCCAGCTGACTGAGAATTCTCCTTTCAGCCATTGTGGGTGGATTCTTAGGGTGATTACGCACAGTGGTGCCTACCATTTCCTTAAGCTATTTTAGGATCTGCTCAAACAGGCGATGGGAGGGATTCTTTTCATTTTTGAAGATTCTCTTATTCCTTTCTTTCCAAACATTCCAAATAATGAAGCTTGGCATTAGAGCCCAAGCAGAGTTAAGAAATTCGTAATCCAAAAAGCTACTTCTCCACTTGTTTAGGGTATTAATGATACTCCCTTTGTCTCTGTCAGTCTGTTGGAAAATGGTGGCAAAAGTATCCCATAACCGGGAGGTGAAAATGCAGCTATTGAGCAGATGTTCCATTGTCTCCTCTTGAGCTTCACAGAGCTAGCATCTGGAAGGCCCCAGAACACCCCTCTTCCTAATATTATCCCAAGTCAAAATTTTCTTATGATGAACCAGCCACATGAAGAGTTTGATCTTCATCCACCCTTGGTGCCTCCACAGTTTCTGCCAGCTTTTGTCCGGAACCTAGATATCCAGCTCAAGGAGAATACCTTTGGCTTCTTTAAGAATAAAGGTTCCCTCTTTATTGTTGCCCCATCTTAGTTGGTCCTACCCCCTTGTTACTAAAATCATCCTTTGTTCCAACTTTTTCATTAGTGCTTCTGCTTTTGCTTTCAATGGGTTGTCCTCCCTGCACTCTATGTTTCTCCAGGTTCTCCACTTTCCTGTGTTGTGAGTATGATCCCAAAAATATTTTACCTTAGTTAATCCTTGGGTGTCTATCTCGTACTTTAGGTCCAAAAAGTCCTCTTTTAGCAACTTTGGTTCTTGTTGCCATTTATCCTCCTAGAATAGTGCTAGATCTCCCTCTCTGATTTCCCAGAAGCTGTTTTTTTGTACTAAGCCTCTATTCTCCCAGGCATTATTCCAGATATATGAGCCCTTTATATTTCTAGACATTCTTATGAGATCAATTGTTTTCCAAGAGCTGGCATATTTTTCTTTCCAGGTACTTGCCCATTGAGCCTATGGATTTTTAACCCATTGCCACCATAGTTTGGCCCCTAGAACTTTGCTGAGAATCTCCAGATCATCCAAGCCAAGTCCCCCATGGATCTTGGGTCTGCAAATTTTTTCCCATGAAATTAAGGCCCATTTCTTGCTTGTCTCCTCCTTACCCCAAAGAAAGTCTCTTTGGATTGTTCTGAATTGATGTAAGACTCCTTTTGGAGCAGGGAGAGCTGAAAGCATGAAAATTGGGATTGATTGAAGCACCGCCTTTGTAAGCACCAACCTACCAGCCAGGTTTAAAGATCTGATGGTCCACTTTCAGACTTTATCCTGCATCTTATTAACCAATGGTTCCCAAATGCTCTTGTGCAAAGGTTTAGCAGTTAGAGGAACTCCCAAATATATTGAAGGGAGGGAATCCCTTTGAAAGCCTAAAATTCTGGAGATATTTCTCTGAATAGCAATGTTGGTATTAAAGAAAAAGATTTTTGATTTGGAGAGATTGACTTCCATACCTGTAGCCATGGAAAAATCCTTCAGGATTTGTTTGTACGCTAGAGCTTCTTTGACTATGGGGATTCCCTGTAACATGGTATCATCTACAAATTGTTGATGAGTCAATGACTGACCATTCTCAGTTAGTTTCAGGCCCTTAACCTTACCCATTACTTTAGCATGCTTGATAGATCGACCAAGTCCTTCCATCATGAGGATGAAGAGAAAGGGAGAGAGTGGGTCTCCCTACCTGAGGCCTCTTGAAGGCATAAAAGTCTCAGAGGGAGATCCATTAACCAATATTGAAAAGCTAGAGGAAGTTACCAGGGCCATAACCCATCTGATCCAGTTATGATCAAATCCAAAAGCGATGAGAACTCTCCTGATATAGGTCTAGTTCACCTTGTCATAAGCTTTGGCTATGTCCAGTTGCATGATCATTCTAGCCTTCCTCTTGCTAGTCAATGAGTGCACCACCTCATGAGATTGAATGATATTATTTAGAATTTTTCTGCCTTCCACATAACCGGATTGTTCCAATGAAACTAGTGTAGGAAGTAGAGGTTTGAGTCTGTTGGCCACTACCTTGGATATTATCTTGTATACCACATTACATAGAGCTATGGGTCTGTACCTGTCTGGAGATTGAGCATTGTCCTGTTTAGGGATCAGGGAGATGAAGGAGGTATTGAGCACCTTTAAAATAGTTCTGTTCAACCTGGAATCCTCCACTACATTCAAAATGTCCTGTTTAACAATATGCCAACAAGCTTTAAAAAAATCCACATTGAAACCATCAGGTCCTAGAGCTTTGCCATTCTGCATGTCTTTGAGGACCTCCCTGACCTCCTCTTCAGTTACTGGTTTGTTAAGGTTGAAATTGTCCTCTCTAGTCACCAGCTTAGGTATATGACTAGTAATGTCCCTGATAAAGTGCTCTCTGTCTGAATTGGTTTCTTGGGCTATGCCTCGGAAGTGCTGAACTAACACAGCATCTATGTCCTCATGGGAGGTAAGAAGATTCCCATCCTTGTCCTTGATCGAAGAGATTCTGTTGTGAGCTCTATTTTCCATGGTGGATCTGTGGAAAAATCTAGTGTTCCACTCTCCTTCTTTTAGCCATTGAACTCTAGATTTTTGTCTCCAAAATATTTCCTCTTGTTTACATAAATTTTCCCACTCTTGATGATGCTTGTCGACTTGATCACTTTTGAGTTTATCAAAGCCTTCCATGATCAGGGATTGGTTGAGTTCCTGCATTTTGTTTTCAACTACTTTTTTTCCATCAAAAATATTGCCAAAATCATTCTTGTTCCAATCTTTAAGCCTGAGCTTGATGTGCTTTAATCTTTTGTGAAGAAGGAACATTCTTGTTCCCTGAATCTGCAAATCTTTTGCCCACCATTTTTCAATATTGCTTATGAATTCTGGGTGGGAAAGCCAGATGTTCTCAAATCTGAAAGGTCTATTCCTGGGGGTGCCTATGCCCTAGATCTCTAGTTGAACCGGCCAGTGATCTGAGCCTCCAAAGGGGAGAACTCTCACTATTATTTCCTTGTCTATGAGCATAAGGTCCTCTGAAATAATGAATCTATCTAACTTGGAGGCTACATGAGACTCTCCTCCTCTTTTATTGTTCCAAGTAAAGAGGCCATTATTCATTTCAGTGTCAACTAACTTCATATTGTCTGTAAAGGTTTGAAATGCTAAAGAGTCTTTACTTAGAGCTCTGGTTCCCCCTTTTTTCTCCGTAAGTGATTTGATCATATTGAAGTCCCCTCCCATGATCCAAGGTATTCCTACATGTCTGTCCTTGAGATCCACAAGAGAATCTAGAAACCTGAGTTTATCATCCAATCTTTGAGGGCCATAAACATTCGTGACTAGGTAGGTATCCCTGTCTCCTACAGGCTGAATAACCACTGATAAATAATTTCTAGATGCCTCAACATCTATTATGAAAATTTTTTGGGGGTTCCAGAGAGTGAGTATGCCCCCTACTGTATTCTCTACTTTGACTTCTAGAAATTCAAATTTATTGAGCCATTTGCTATGTATTTGTCTTAACTTTTGAATGGAACATTTCATTTCCTAGATAAAGATTATATCTGGATCTGCTTGTTTCATTCTATTGTTGAGTATTCTCTGTTTTCTTTTACTACCTAGACCCCTAATATTCCAAGTTGTAAATTTCATAATTAAAGATTTGTAAAGGAGTAGCTGGCTAGATCTTTCATCTTACCTGAATCTATCATTAGCTTTCCACATTCCATCAATAGTTCATTTTTCTTCCTGCCTCTTTTCTTTCCTGGGTTTCTAGGTGCTAGTCCTGGTGTAGCTTTCATCGTTTTCACCCCATCGTTGCCCTACCTGTCAATGTTTTTTTCCCTTCTCCAACCCCTTAGCCTGAGTTTTCCATAAAAACAACTGTTGTATTCTATTGATCTCTTCCTGAGGTAACGATTCTACCCCTCCTGTGGTTCCTTGAATCAAGAACCCTTCCAGATCTAGGTGTTCCCTATCAAGAATCTCCTATAGCTCGTGGTCCTCCAATTCCATCTCACTCTGGGACATTTCCTGGTCCATTTCCAGATCTGCCTCACTTAACATAGTCTCTTTCTGTTTCTCAATATTTTGTGTATGTTCACAGTCATCTTCTTTCTCCTTCTCCCCAAGACTTTCTCCCATTGCTTGATCTCCCTTTGTTATCTCTTCATCCTCTTCAAGAACTTGGAACTTGTTCTGGTTGGCCTGTTGCCCTTCACTTTGATGTTGCTTTGGTCCTCTTTTTCCACCTTTTCCTCTATGTACCACTTTGTGAAAGCTATCAGAGTCTTTCATTATATTAGCTTTGCTTTTGTTCTCTACTTTACTCAGAGGGCAGTCTCTGAATAGGTGCCCATGTTCATGACATCTTCGACATCTGAACGGGATATGCTCATAGTCTACTATTTGCACCCATTCTTCATCAAAAACCTCCAAAATAACCTCATCCAGAAGAGCTCTGGATAGATCCATTTCTACACATATCCTTGCAAAGGAAGTATATTTTCCCCTTCTTGTGGCTTCAGAAGCTTTGAAAAAATGCCCTAATTTATTGCCTATGGCAGCTAACGATTCAGTTTGCCAATAATCAAGAGGTAGAGAATAGAGTCTTACCCAGACCGGGACCGAAGTAAAAGTCTCACGCTCTGAGACAAAATTCATCATCCATGGCTGCATATAGAGGCCTGCTGCTACATAGAAATAGGGTCCTCCTTTGAACACTATGTCTCTATCTTCAATATTCATGAAGACCACCATGAAGAATCCCTTTGACCTAAGATGTAGGTTAATACTTCCTTTCAGTTTCCAGTGGTATTCAATCCACGTTTGTAAAGCTTTTTCAGTGGGCCATAATCCCATGAATTTATAGATAATAGCATAAGTCTGCATGTGCTCCCTATGCGCCTGCAGAGCCGGATCATTTAATACTACTCTAGGTGTGATCTCAGTTTTGGGTTTACAAGGTCCCTTCTATCTTTTGTCTTTTGTTCCCTATTTTTTGTCCTCTTCCTCCTTGTCTTTTGTGCTATTATTCTCCCTTGTTTTGGTGCCGTTTGTCTCCTCTTCCATATTACTGTTTCCTTCCTCAGCAATACCTCTGGCATTTTCCAGAGGTTTCTTGCCCCTTCTGGCCATGGCCTCCTTGTAGGAGGGAGTGGGGCTCCCTCCTTCGTGTCCTTCCATGGAGATCAACCCCTGCAACACTCTGGAACCCTAGTTGTTCGCCCGCCGCCTCCCGTCACCGCATAAACCGACACCAGTATAATGACTCTTTCATTCAGGTGTTCATCTTTAAAAAAAATTTACTCATACAAATTTTCCATAATGCCATGGCTAAAATATTTTGAAAACTTAATGTTTTATGTAGTCATGATCTTTGGTTTTAATTCGATGGTTGAAAAAATATCAAACTTTAAAGGTTTTTTTGAGTCATGATATTTTATCTTAAATGTTATAGTAAAAAATAATTATACGTATTTTATCTTTAACATCGCAGTTCAAAATTGTTGGAATTTTAAGGCATTTGTAGAGATGTGATGTTTTATCTTTAATATCATGCCTGAAAATCAATGGATTCTTAAGGATTTCCAGACTAATGATACTTTATCCTTAATGTCATAGCTAAAAAATGTTGTAAAATTACCTCGAAAAGAAAATATGTTATTACAACATGAACACTTTTTCTTTTGACGATGTTTTTTGCACAAACACAATTGGTTTTATTGGATTTTACTTCCATTTTTAAAAAATGTTGAAAATTTACCCCCAAAAAAAAAGAAAAAAAAAAGTTGTGCCAACATCAACATTTTTATTTTATTTTACTTTATTTCTTTATTTATTTTTTTCTTTTGAGGTTGTTTTCCATGTTTTTTTGCTACAGTGCTCGTTCTAAGTTTACAATTCCCATTTCATAGTTTACATTGTTTTCCCTAGTATTTGAAGAATTCGTATCCCTTATATTTCTACACACCATTAGGTTGATGTTTCTTGCTTTGTTTCGTGATCAACCTCATATATTTATGCTAGATAGTTCAATGATTCACCTACATCACATGCATGTGGGTCATATGAGACTCATCATAAGAATTTTAAATCAATCTATATCACAATGTAATCATATTAAAACATAAATTAATTCATTATAAATAATAACTTAAACACAATTAAACCATAATCCTAACATAAATTTCTCTAAACTAATAATTAATACTTACCTTTATAGCTTCTTCTTTGCTTTTGCATTGAGGAGTTTATCAGTCAAAGCAAGCACTCAGTGTTGTGTGTGCTCCACACAATTTTAGCTAGCTCCATCCTAAACTCCAACTCATTGAGTTCTCCTCAGCCTTAAGGAAAGCACTTGGTGGCCGAAAAAAATACTCTACACAATCTTTTTATACAACTCCATTGTAAAACCCATCTTGTTGAGTGGTTCTCAACCCAAAATCAAGCTCTTAGTGGTGCTCATACTGCTCCACATAGTCACTTTTCATATATCCAAATAGCTTCCTCATGCTCACCTTCCAATGAGCATAGGCATATTTCTTTTCCCTCCAGCTACTGACCTCTACGGGGCCGCACAACTACCATTTTTGGAAATCTACATTGCCAAAGGCTTTCCTGCATGGGCCCGCATCATTCACTCACCCTTTCAGGCCCAGGAAACCCCCATTCTAGGTGATCTACTTGTCCAAGGGATTTACAGCATAGGCCCCCCATCAGTCACTCACCCTTTTATGCATAGGCAACCTCCATTTTGGGGATTCTACATATCAAAGGGCTTTATTATATGGGGTAGTCATTACATTCCTATCACCTAGAAGCCATATGTTATGCTCTAATGACATGTGTATGTAGTCTTAAGGCCAAGTCATGGTATGTTGTGCTCCCCAACACTACTCATGGAGTATTATAGCTAAGGTCCCAGTTATGACCTACTCCCATGAGTTAAACAAAGAGTCGTAGGTATTATTTCCTTCTTAGAAATCTTCTTCCCAAGCTCTCAGCTCTGTCCTGCAACCTATTTCACATCATTTAATTTCTTTCATCATTAACATGCTCAGGAAATATAGTAAAGTCACTATGTTAATGTTAGAAAACCTCTCGGTATCCATGGAGAGAATGGATTCATTTTCAAACAACAGTTTCCAAACTCATCCAAAGGAATTCTCACCTAAATTCATTCATATTACTTTTTACCTTGCTTCCATTATCAACACTTTCAACCGATATTTCTACTATCACAATATTGAATAGTTTATCTGACTCAAGTTGTCCTCATCCATGTTGCAAATAAGCTATCAAATTTTATCCTTTTCCCTATTTTATTCATGTTCACCACAATTGTCAGGAGTATAAATATAACATAAATTTCATCAATGGGACATTATTTCCCACTTTCACAATGGTTTTCCACGCAATATGGAACACATTAAATAACCTTGATCCATTAGATAAATATGGGAAATGAAAACTCTACTTCCATGGCATTCACGCAATGACCATATTTTTAGAGATTGATCACGTTATGTGCTACTATGATGGTTTTCAAATAATTCCATGTCAAAGCACACAATGTCAGTATGGCTTACATATCTTAGCCATATTGTATTAAAGTTCAAGAAAAATTCCCTTTTTGTGCCATTTCCATGGTTGTTATATCGCTCCCCATTCCATTTTAGGTTATTGGGCGTAGCCTAACTTGGCCAAATTTTGGGCAAGGAAGTTGACTTTTTAGGATAAATCACATAGTAAAAGGTGAAGTAGACTGCATAGAAAACGAGGACCACGCAGCGAACCTACCACTCTATATAAGGGCTTAATAGTGAAGCCCCTCCCTTTTTGTTTAAGCATATAATTGTAAAAGTTGAATGGTTTTGGAGGATAGTCCCTTGTATTTTGGAAACCATGGTACGTGGTCCATGGAATTGAGGAAATGTAATACCTCAATGTAATAGTATATAGGGATGAATAATAAATAATGAAGGCAGTGATGATTAGAACAAATCTGTGTTTATGGTTTGATTCTTTGTGATTGGATTTTGTGGCTAAGGAAAGACTCTATAGCTGAGTGCGCATGTCAAGAACTATTTGTTGTACAAATTATCTATTATAATCAATAGTTCTTGTGGATGTAGTCCCACATTGGGATGAACCACAGTAAAATCTGTGTCTAAATGTTTTTATTTTCTCATTATCTTCACTTTATTTCAGTATTGTAAAGTTTATGATATGTTAAGTGATGAATGTAATTCTATAAAGTAAAGTATAAGTGTGAAGTATTTTGTAAATGTGAAGTAATAAGTAAGTGTTAAAACATAAGAAAATACAAGGATGCCACAACACAGTAACCCTCAGGCTATAGAAACCTAGTTCTGCAACCTCCCATAATCACTTTGGGTGAGACTGCGATCTGCCTAGAAATCGTTGCTGAAAGGGCTAGTGGTGGAGGGTTTTGTTGATGCAGAATACACTTTGAACCTTGGTAGAGCCCACCTAAGCCAAGAAATGTTTCCGTTTTTGGGACCAGGATCTATTTGAGGGATATATTTTGGCATAAGTGGAAGAAAGAAATCCAACAGTGGGTTGAACAAAAGGAATAAGGATTTGCAGAGAAAGAAAATAGAAACCCTCGTCTATCAACTAAAAGGTGGTTGGAGAAGTATATCTTTGAAGATCAGTACAAAATATTCTTTGGTTCATTTGACATTGAGATATATGAGTGGGTCTCAAGATTGACAGAAAGGGAATATTGTTTTAATGGAGACGAACCTAAAAATTGGAATCCTAAATTAATATAGCGACTCAGGAACACGAACAACAAGATCTCAAGAGATATTGATTTCTAGATCAATAACATTTTGGGAGGATTCATTACCAAGTTCACTGTATAATTGATTTTGTCATACATTGAAGTAGAACAAAGATTTTTTAAAGGACCATAAGGTAAGCTCTTCAGATCTTTGAATCTCTGGATTAATATGCTTTTGTGTGAAAAAGGAATCTTATGAATGCAGCCTATTATTAGCTACTTATGTTTAGATGATCTGAAGAAGAAATTGGAACAACACGCAATGGAAAAAAGTATAGAATAGAAAATAGGAAGAGATCTCGTGACGAAGATCCAAATACCTTTATAGAAGCTGACTATAGTCATTTGTTAAGTGAGTCTGAAATTGAAGGAAATCCTCCTGAAAGCCCTAAAGTAACCTTGCAGTATTCACCCTTCCAACCTGAAATTTCACTGAAGTTAGAATCAATAGTAATCAGGGTGTTTTTGGGTTTCCCTATCCTCCTACTCCCCATGCCCCTCCACTTACGAATCCCCCTCCCCCATGCCCTATCCATACCCCTCCAATTATAACTATGGCTGATGATATTAAGTTGCATGTCTTATGCAAAGTAGTATGTGTTATAGATCCATTTGGGCACATCAACCACAACTTATAGATTGATACTATTAGGGCCCATCAACCCCTAGTGCAGTTGTTACATGCCCTAAAGAAGTTAGTCATTAGAATGCCTCACTTCCCAAGAAGTTCCATCACTAAAAACATCCAAAAACTACCTCTAAGAAGATCAGCGCAGGTAGGCCTTCATTAGGGTGCACTGCAATGCAAACCATACACTGACAGGGTGCTATGCAGTGCACTTGGTCCCTCTTTGGCCTGCGCTGGGTGAATTTGAGTGAACTTTCATGAGGGTTTGAAGATTCCTTATCCATTGGAAGCCTCTAGAAGTTTCTCAATGCCACCTACTCCTTTTACTTTGCATTTGGATGAGGGAGTTAAGGAACATCAATCCCCTATCCCTTCTTCCATGGAACTGATTTCTAAATTTAGAAAGGCATTCATTATCACCATTGATGGCATAACCTCCTTCATTCACCTATAAAAAGAGCACTTATCTAAGAGATCAGGGGTTAGAAAATATTGAGTTATAAGGAGATGTTGTTGTTATGAGACCAGAGTTGACTACAAAGTGTTGTGTAGAGTTGAAGTGTCTTGCTTGTCATGAGTTGAAGAGGGATTGAACTGGAAGAGTGTCACTAGATCGAGCACATATGGGTTGTAATTCTTCCTCTTATCAATAAAGTCTTCAAAACTTTTTCCTTATGCTTGTGTTATATCTTGATGCTTTCATATGTATATCATGGTCTCAATTCCATGTTATTTATAAGCAATAGATCGTTATCATTTGCCTTGATGGGTTTTTGTCCTTTTGTTTGTGCAGGTACTTTTCAAGTGGCTTAAGTACGAAAAGGAGTGGCAATATCGGTCGAGGGAGACAAGGAGCTAGCGAAAAAATCCAGGTAGGTTTCTCTTCTCTCTTGTTTTATCTATTGATTATAGAAAAGGTAGAGATTACTTTTTCTATTGTTTCTAGACCTGCTACTAAGTCTAGAGGGTTAGGTGTTTGTCCAAGAACACCAAATATTCCCAAAACAGTATGGACAAAAAAAGTGTAGCTTGTTACAACATTCTGGGATAGAGCACTGACCTGGTACATGAAGTATTCAAGCAACCAGAAAATATCATTTGCAGACATTAAAACAACGTTGATAAAAGGATTAAAGAAGAGAAAATCAGATTCAGACTGTATTACAGAGCTAAAAGAGTTCAAGTAAAGGCCTACTGATTCTGTCTACGAATTTGATGAAATATTCAAGATATTATTGGATCACGTAAGCTTTGAAATACCTTTGCAACAACATAAGGAATGTTTTATAGTTGCAATACTTCCAAATATAAGATTTCCTTTGTCACGACATAAGATAGAGACTTAAGCCTAAGCTTTAGAACTTGTGATGAAGTTAGAAGCTTCACCCATAGGGGATAATAGTGCATGTATGTAGGAGATTCATACTCAACTCGCAAATTTGACTCTGTAGATACAAGATATGATGAAAAATAAGGAAGTTAGAGAAGAGGTATGGTGTACAAAATGTAAAGGAGAAGGCCATTCTAAGGAACAATGCCCTCTTTTTAGAACCTACATGGCTAGTGGTGCGCTGAACCCTTTAAATCCTCTAAATGTCAAATCTAGCATATGGTGTGAGATATGTAAAACTAGAGGTGAAAAACACCTTGAATATTGTTATTTGTTGTAGAACTAGTACATATAGACCCCGAGGAACTTGTATTGCAAGTCCTGCAAATCAGTGGGACATGATGACAACAATTGCCAAGCTTATGAAATGATGGTGGAGCAAAGTGCTGATCCATATAGAATGCAAGCTGAAGAACATGGACATGAGGAAAATGCATAACATGGTGGTAGAGGTGGCTATCTGGGTCAAGGTCAAGGTATTGGTCAAGGCGGTAGAGTTGGTCAAGGACGATGACAAATTATCTTCTATAACTACAGCCAAGTAGGACATTTTGCAAGAGATTGTTAGAACCCTACCACAACATGTAAGTGTTTCAAATATTTTGATCATGTTATTAAAGAGTGTCTGATACTTATGGAAAAAATGCAAGAAAAAAGAAAGAAGAAGCTGACCCAAAGCATCCAAATGATGACTACAGAACCAAGGACCAATCAACCTCACATTAGCATTGTAACAGGAAGTGGAGTGGTGACTATATATGATAAAGTAGATGGGAGAAAGGAAGTTGAAGCTACATGGGTAAGAAAAGCTACCAAAAAATATCATGTATTTGATATTCAGAAGGAAAAAGTAGTATTCATGGAAGTGAAGCGAAGCTTTAAGGATGATGGGGCTTCAGCCTCTAGTGCGTAGCCAACAGAGAAGAATAACTATGATATAATATCAACTGTGACACAAGAGGTGGATCCATATATTTTTAAGTCTTTTCTATAGACTTGCATGAAGTTATTAAGAAACTCAAAATATGTAGAAGGGTTGCAAGAAATGATATAATCTTGCACTTCTAAAGAAGTACCACGAAGTCATATGCATACAACGAATAATTTACATCGACATACTAAGAGGACTGGAAAATAAATGAGGCTTACTGCACAAATCACATAATATGACATGGATCAAGTTATTCTTGATTTGGGGTCTCATGCCCTTTTTTTTTCCGAAGAAGACTTGGGAATTGATGGGTAAGCCAAAGTTGCAATGGCCACCTATTCAACTAAATATGGTGAATCAACAAAATATTGTTTCTCTAGGAGGACTATCAGGTGTCACAATAGACATTCATGGGGTGCGCACTACTAATGATTTATAAGTAATAGAAATTGTGGATGATAGTAACCCCTATCCTACATTACTTGGATTGGATTGGGTATTTTATAACATGGCTATAAGAAACTTAACTAAGAGGAAAATTATATTTGAAAGAAACAATATGAGAGTCATTGTTCCATTAGATCCATCAGAAGAAGCAAGGTATACAAAACTTGTTAAAGAAGAGTACAACACAACTGACATCAACAACATTTATCAGATAAAAAAAAAAGAAGACAAATGGATTAACCCTACTATAGATGGAAAATTGAGATTGGAACAAGACAATTCCTGCACTTTGGATTCAAAAGAAGAATTGTAAAATTGGTAGAACATGTTACATGAAATGTCTAGAAGTTGATGTGCAAGAGTCACTAAAGAAGTTCGTTGCATGATAGCAGAGGTATGTGACTTACATTTTTATGATTGTTTAGGTAATATAAACAGTTTTCTTAAACAATATGAAGAAAAGGTACGATAATGTCAAATATTGTTAGCTATGGATCTAGCCCTAAGAGCTACTCCTGCTAGATAGTGGGGTAAACATAAGAAGAATATAGGAGCCTAGCAAGAATGTCGAAGGTTTATGGCTAAGGTTTGGTCAAGTATAAACAAAGTTTGTAGATAAATATGATGGTCAAACTAATCCTAAAGAGCACATCTAGCTCTGTATGACAACATGGAAGGAGATTACATGATCCGAAGTATCCATCGATCCAAATACACAAGTTTTCAAAGTGTCATTCAGTGTCGTCATCAGAGTTCATGGGTGTCATTCAGTGTCATTCAGTGTCGTCGTTGTTTCAGTTCAGCTTCGACAGATCAATAGTGTTGGTAATGATCAGGTTCAGGTAATTTTATGGTTTCATGGCATTTAGTTGATGTGATATTGTACCTAGTTGTCGACTTATGTCATCGACAGTTCCGCCAGTGTTTGGTCAACGACATGTGTTTTGTCATTCAAATTTATAGGATTTATGGTTGATATAGTTGATTGTGTAAAAGGGTTCAAGTTAAAGTACCTGGTCAATGACATAGTCTTATCGTCATCATCACCAACGTCAGTTTCAAAGATGTGATGGTCATCGTCATGCAATGTTCGTGAATGTCACACAGAGACCACAAGGATGTTTCAGGGTCGATCGTCTGGTGAAGGCGTCAATTTCGCCAATGTCGTTGTGGAGAGCCGACATGGGCCTTTAACAGTTAAATGAAACTCCTAAACCTATGCCTAGACCTAAACCCTAACTCCTAAGCTATCCTATTTATCTTTGTTACCCTAAGAATTCTATGTAGTTAGCCTATTTCTAAACCATGTTCAAATCCTATTCTACACATCCAAATCCTAAACCTATGTTAAATACATTCATCGTATGTACTAAACTACATTAAATCCCTAATGGCATTCTTAAACCCTAAACCTAATACATTGTATGTATTAAAATCCATGAAACAGAGCCTAAATTTCTAAACCCTAATGCTCAAACCTACAAGTAAACCCTCTCGGGTTATGTTCTACATACAAAACATTAAATCCTAGCCCTAAATACCCCTCGGCCTATTTCATAATACAAAACAATGCAAATAAATTAAAATCACAGTCCTAAACCATGCGGGTTGGAGACCACAGCAGAGGACATGTGACCATGTTAATAGAATGTCGAAGATATGTATAACCGCGGCCCCCTAAACCTCCAAATAAACCGCAGACATTCACTACGTCGGAACCGTGGCATGTGACCACCACTACAACTGTCACCATTACCACTAACCGGAACCACTAGAGGACAAGCTGCCAAGATAACCACAGGTTTTGGAACCTATTTACATGAACAGTCAGTGCCTTCACTTGGTTAGGCTAACCATTACAATTTTTGGGCATATTATAATGTTTTGTTTGGGTTTTCTGTTTGTTAAAAGATTTTTTAATTAATTTGAATGCCTAAACTAGGCCTAAGGTGTCCACTAAGGTGGCAATCAAACCCTAATCCAACCTTCAAGTCAACTTATTCATCTCCATATCAAGCAAAGGAGGTTATTACACATTCGCAAGCTTATAAGAGGAAAATTCTTCATTGAAGATAGAGGAGGAGAGTTTTCAGCTTTTGTATGCAGGTTCTGGAGGGATAGAGGCGATTTTGTTTTCTGAGTTTCGGGAGCATCGAGAGTCGGATTTGGAAACTGTAAGTGGCATTGGAAAGCTGGTTCAGAGAGCTATCTGATGATAGAGGTTAGAATTGTCTGTGTGCAAGTTCAGTCTAACTTAATCACTGTGTAATCCACTTCTTCTTCTCATTCCCAATAAAATGGTCGCCCATATTGAAAGCGGACCCCGAGACGTAGTCCATCAGGGAAGAACCCCGTAATCAATATCGTTGTCTGGTATAACTATGTTTTCACTATATATATTTCATTTTTGCATCTTTCTTAAGGTTTATCAGCTGTCGTAAAGTGTTTTGCTCTAGCAATTTTCCTCGTTTTCTGTCCTTTCGGTTATCATTCAATTCACTAATGGCTAATCAACTCTACATTAGTATTTAATATATGATCATATTAGATCATATAATTTGGTATCAAAGAAGGTTTTGATTTGTAGAGTTGCCATTAAATGTTAACTAGGTCTAAGTCGCAACAAGGAGAAGGAATACTTGAGAAAATCAATCTAGAGATTGGAAAGTGACGAGTTGTTTAGAAAGCAACCATGTCAGGATCTGATGCAGGTGAAAGCATTGAGACTAAGATGAGTAAGGAATAGTTTCAGCAGGCATTCTTAAAAATGCAGTAGATGTTGGGAGAATTATACGAAGACAAAAAGGTGAGAGATGCAGCTTCTTCTTCGAAGGCATTCAAGAAGGACAAAGGTAAAGGCAAGGATGATAAACCTCCTTCACCTCCACCATCTCCATCATCCTCTTCTTCTTCTTCTTCTAGTGCAGCATCTGAAATGGATAAGAAACCTAAGAAGTCATCTTTTTTGAAACTTGATGTTAAATTTGAGTTACCTGTTTATGATGGTGAAATGAATCATGAAAAGTTAGATAACTAGATAAAGCAGTTAGAAGTGTATTTTCGCATTCAGAACACTTCTAAAGATAAAAAAAAAAATCAGTTAGCTACACTTAGAATGGGGGGAACAACTTTAATCTGGTGGGAAAGAAAAGCTCAGTTAGATGTAAATCAAACAGGAAAAGTTATCTCTTCATGGTCTAAGTTTTTGAAACCTCTTAGGAAATAGTTCTATCCTTTAGGATACATGCAACAAGTTGTTATTGGTTGGCAACATCTGAGGCAAGGTAAAGGGCAAAGTGTTTAGGAGTTTACTCAGGAGTTTAGGAAGAAAGCATTGACTCTTGGTATTTCATTGGATACACGAGAAACTTTGTTAAAATACGTCGATAGTTTACATTCATATTTGCAGCATACTTTATTAATGTTTAATCCTGATGATTTTGACGAGGTCTGTGTTCAAGCGATACATATTGAATCAGGTGGTAGACCATTCAAGTTTTCATATCAGTCATCCAAAGAGATGGAAAACAGAGAATCCAGAGACAGTAAGGGGAACATTTCGAAGAGAAAGAAATCAACGATCGTTCAGAAGGAAAGACCTACTTGTTCTCATTGCCAGAGAATCAGTCATGATGAATCAAAGTGCTGGAAAATTCATCTAGAACTTAAGCCCAAAATGTTCCTTAAGGCGAAGGATGAAAAGAAGGCCATTGCAGCAGTCCAGCAGGACATAGGTTCAGATTTAGGTGATGAATGGAAAATAACCGCCATGGTTACGATAGGTAAAACTTTTGATACTGGTTCAAGTTCGAAGTCTAATGTATATTCTTCAAACATAAATCCTCCACATGAGGATAAATGAGTTGAACTCTTCCACATAAGGATGACTTCTAAGAATACAAAGATTGACACAATGTTTGATATTGGATGGCAAGAAAATTTAATATCTGAACATATAGTTAATCAATTGGGATTGGAAACACAGAATCATCCAAGATCATACCCATTAGGTTGGATTAATAAATCAACTCAGATACGTGTCATAAAGCAGTGTCGGTTAAAATTTGCAATTACATCTAAGTACATCGATGAAGTGGAGTTAGATGTGGTCCTAGTATACATTTGTGGAGTTGTTTTAGGGAGTCCTTATCTTTATGATAGAGATGCGGTCTTTTACAGAAGAGAAAATAAATATCACCTAAAGAAAGAAGGGGTTGAATTTATTGTTAGGGCACACAAAGTCAAATCAAACTTGGATTTAATTGTTTCAAATAAAGTTAAGCAATTTATAAGTTCAAGTAAATATGTACTCATGGTTATTAGGGAACAACATTAGGTTGATTGTTCGAGATGTGAGATTTAGTTTATAGATCAATTGGTTAAGGTGGTTAATTATTTTCCAAGAAGTTTTATTCATGAATAGGATAAGCAACATGAGATACATTTAATGTCCTACAAACATCTTCCTAAAGACAAAATGAATCTCAATTCATTCATTCAACTGAATTATAGAAACTATCATCATCAACAATGTATTGCAGGGAATGGTACATGTGAGCCTAATCAGAGACTAGTTTCAAATGGTATGTTTATTTTCAGTTTCAAGGGTGCAGGTCAATATTGGTGAAAGTCAGTGTTGCATTTCTTTAGTATTGCATCATCATTTCATGCTTTTAAAAGTAATGAAACCTCTCTTCAAGTGGAGAGGAAGTCTATAAGTTTTCATGATAAAGCATTTTCAAAAGTAGATTTAAAGTTTCCTTACCAAGGTTTGAAAACTAATGCATTAACTAGAAGTATAAGTCAATGGAAATATTAGTTAATAGACATAGTGATTCAAGTAAATCAACAATTACTTAGATACTTTCATAATCAAACTAAGTTGCAACAGTCTTTTCATCACAGCTGGATGAGTTATGGGCAGCGAATTCACTTAGTAATCAGTCAACAGGAAAGTAAATCAAGTCATGTAATTGATATGAAGTCAAAATCAAAGGAGTCTTTGAATATTTTAGTTATTCCGAAAAGTAGATTGTTAATACCCATCATATGTATTGAACAAAGTTATACAAATACTATTTTCAAAGATGTTTCTAAATCACTAACTCATGATTCTTCGTGGAAAGAATCCAATTACCATGTTGATAATAGGTTTTTTGCCCATCGTCACAAGTTGTTCATTCTATGGATGGAAGAAACGGGTCACCAAATCAAAATGCATCAAGGTCACCATCTACAGGTGATTGATCGAATGAATTGATACATTGTCAGGTCAAGATGGAAAGAGAGGGAGTTCTACCCTCATCGACTATTTCATTAGTCAAATTTTTGTGGTCCAAAAGCTTTCAAGTGGAGAGGAATGATCCAGAGGATCCATCGATCCAAATACACAAGTGTTTGAAGTGTCGTTCAGTGTCATAATCAATGTTCATGGGTGTTGTTCAGTGTCGTTCAGTGTCGTCGTTGGTTCAGTTTAGCTTTGATAGATCGATAGTGTTGGTAATGATCAAGTTCAGGTAATCTTATGGTTTCATGGCATTCAGTTGATGTGATATTGTACCTGGCTATCGACTTATGTCATTGACAGTTCCACCAGGTTTTGGTTAACGACATGTGTTTTGTCCTTCAACTTTGCAGGATTTACGGTTGATGTAGTTGATTGTGTAAAAGGGTTCAAGTTAAAGTACCTAGTTGATGACATAGTCTTATCGTCGTCATCACCAGTCTCAGTTGAATGTCACATAGAGACCACAAGGATGTTTCAGGGTTGATCATCCGGTGAAGGCGTCAGTTTCTCCAATGTCATTATGCAGAGCCGACATGGGTCTTGAATAGTTAAATGAAACTCCTAAACCTACACCAAGACCTAAACCCTAACTCCTAAGCTATCCTATTTATCTTCGTTACCCTAAGAATTCTATGCAGTTAACCTATTTCTAAACCATGTTCAAATCCTATTCTACACATCCAAATCCTAAACCTATGTTAAATACATTCATCCTATGTATTAAACTACATTAAATCCCTAATGGTATTCTTAAACCCTAAACCTAATACATTATATGTATTAAAATCCATTAAACAAAGCCTAAAGTTCTAAACCCTAATGCTCAAACCTACACCTAAACCCTCTCAGGTTATGTTCTACATACAAAACATTGAATCCTAGCCCTAAATACCCCTTGGCCTATTTCATAATACAAAACGATGCAAATTAATTAAAATCACAGTCCCAAACTGCATGGGCCGGAGACCGCAGCAGAGGATATGTGACCATGTTAATAGACTGTCAGAGATATATATAACCGCAGGCCCCTAAACTGCCAGAAAAACCGCAGACATTCACTGCATCGGAACCATGGCATGTGACTGCCATTACAACTGTCACCGCTACTGCCAACTGGAACCGCCGAAGGACAAGCCGCTAGGATAACTGCAGGTTTTGGAACTTGTTTACATGAACAGTCAGTGCCTCCGCTCGATTAGGCTAACCGTTATGGTTTTCAGGCATATTATAATGTTTTGTTTGGGTTTTTTGTTTGTTAAAATATTTTTTAATTAATTCGAATGCCTAAACTAGGCCTAAGGTGTCCACTAAGGTGGCAATCAAACCCTAATTCAACCTTCAAGTTAGCTTGTTCATCTCCATATCAGGAAAATGAGGTTATTATGCATTTGCAGGCTTATAAGAGGCGAATTCTTCATTGAGGACAGAGGAGGAGAGTTTTTAGCTTTTGTATGCAGGTTCTGGAGGGATAGAGGTGATTTTGTTTTCTAAGTTTCGGGAGCATCGAGAGTCAAATTTCAAAACCGTAAGTGGCGTTGGAAAGCTGGTTTAGAGAGCTATCTGATGACAGAGTCAAAATTGCCTATATGAAATTTTATTTTGACTTAATCACTATGTAATCCACTTCTTCTTCTAATTCCTAATAAAATGGTCGCCCATATTGAAAGCAGACCTTGAGACGTAGTCCATCAGGGACGAACTCTGTAATCAATATAGTTGTCTAGTATAACTATGTTTTCATTGTTTATATTTTAGTTTTGCATCTTTCTTAAGGTTTATCAGCTGTCGTAAAGTGTTCTTCTCCAACAGTTTTCCTCATTTTCTGTGCTTTCGATTATCATTCAATTAACTAATGGCTAATCTACTCTACATCAATATTTAATATATGATCATATCAGATCATTACATAAGAGGAATGGGTGCATGGGTTCATCCATACATTAGAGACAATTCCTCAAAATTGGTACTTAGAAATAGAACTTCGACATGGTACTACGAACTGGGAAGAGATGGTTCATGGATTTATAATGACACTTGGCTTTGAAGATGATTGTCCATACATAGATTCGGCCCATCAGATAGTTAAAAAGAATATTTTTGAGAATGAAATTCCACTCATGTGGCAACCTCATTAGGTTGTGCAAATACATAATGTACTGGAATGCTATAACATCACTACAGAAGAACATGAAGATCCTCGCAATATTGCAATAGTAGAATCTAAAGACCACCCTGAAGTGAATGGACCTGAGATAGAAATTCTTGATATCATAAAGCCATTAAGGACAAAAAAGATGAATATAGTGTTAGAAGATGATCCAAAGTTTACAATGATAGGAGATTACTAGAATGAAGAAACAATCAGCAAAGTGATAGATCTTGTTCATGAATATGAGTTATTCCTCGCCAAGTTCTCAGATATGAAGGGTATAAACAGAGTCATGGAAGCAGCCACAAAAAAAACATTTGGTACAACTGCAACATCACCAGCCGCAGCAGCCATCGTAGTAGTTGAAACATCTTCCATAGGAACATTGACACCAAAGATGCAGCAAAAATCACCAAGGAAGAAGAAAGCCAAGGAAGAGAAATACAAAAAAAAGACAAGAAGCCAGCTAAACCTGCGGAAGCCAGAAGCAGCCTAAGCCAGTCGAGGTTGAGGAAGAATAGATAGAGGAAATTTAGCCCAACGAAGGGGGCGCAATGTTCATTTTCACCCTACCATATTATATCCCACCTAGGAAGCCAAATGAAAAGCGTTTAAAGGATGTTAAAGATGTGAAGTGAGGGATATTCACATCATTATTGTCAAAGGAAGTTCCCTTTGAAGGGGAGTTGCTAGGAAAAATTTTGTAGCTAATATTTATAGACAATGACTTCAATGACAGGATGAAGTATCCATAGTTTGCACCAGATCGATATTTGTACCAGCTCACTACCAAGACAGCGGAGTGACTATATTAGAAGCACAACGGTGGGAAAATTTGTTGAAGCAGTCAGGGCTACTCAATATGTTAAATGTGCCACACTTTGGCAGGAGCACAACTAATACAACATGTGTGCACCAATTATTGGTGTTAATTCATGATGGACACTTTTGGTTAGGGGATAACATCCCTATAGATGAAATGATGATTTGGTGAATCATGAAGTTGCCATACCATGGGTGAAACCCCGCAGATCAGTTCATTGAGAGGGATCAGGACCACACTTTGGCAAAAAGTATGAAGCAGAAGTATGGGTTGGTGAAAGGAAACAGGAGCTACCACATCAAATCTAACAGTGGCCCAACAGTGCACTTAACAGCACATATTTTGGCCAGGAAAATCATGAAAAAAGTGTTGCACGAATGAAGTCCTTGCATCGGTGGTGGCTTTAGCCATATAGTGTGCAAACAAAGTATAGTACAACTGGGTTGTGTACTTGCGAAAATAATTCCTACATGACTATCATGAGGTACAAGAAAAAGGTACCCCTTTTCATTATGCATGGTTGATTTTAATTATTGCGATGTTAGCATGGAGGGAGTCAGAGGACACACAGTTCTCACGGTGCCTACAAATATTTGTGAGGCTGCAAGGTATGCTTCATTGTGGCATACTACTCAGCCATCATGAGCTTGAGAGAACATAATATTGTTCATTTTATGCCAGATGGATCTAGATATGATTGTAAATTAGTATCCATGCCTATCACCAAGCCTATGCAAACAATACAACCCCATGGCAAGATTCAAGGTGAATTTCCATAAGTTGGAAATTCAAGCGTGTAAAGATCCCAAGAAGAAATGCCATACATTTCCATACTTAGTTAAAGAGGAGGATTTGGTAGAATTAGTGCAGAAATGGCCAGCGGATTGATGACTCCAACGGAGGAAGTAGAGGACAACACCATAAAGGAAGAAGGACTGGACTCTTTTCCCTATGGTGAAGCAAGCAGAAAAGATAAATAGCAGGAATCGGAAGAGGATAAAGAGGAAGAGGAAGAGGAACACCATGACAAGGAGGAGCATCATGAAGAGGATCCTAAGGGAGATGAAGATATGGTGAAGTAGACAAAGAAGGCACAAACATAGAAATATGTAGTAGAGAAAACGAAAATGTAGTTTGGAGCTTCGCCGAGAAACTGAAAGAAACATAAAGCTGAGAAGTCTAAGGACACACTGTCACTGTTACTTACTGATTGGGACCTGGATGAGATTGGCGAGAAGGTGTCGGAAATCACAACACACTCCTGAAGTAGGATTTCAGAGTTAAAAGTTTTGGCAATATCAATTAGAAAACCTGCACAAGTACAGGAAAATATTACAGAAGGAAGCCCGATAAAGCATACCCTTGCAGCGAGGCTAACAAAAATACATGCAGGTGCTTATAATTCAAGTCAGCCAAAATTCAACAATAGGACAGGTAGTGGACACACATAAACCTAAACATCGTAGCAATACCGCTGCCAAGGGTGCATAAGATGCATGAAGAAATTATGGAAGAGTTAAAGTTAAGGGAAAAATGCACACCACAACTCAATATATAGATATAAAAAAAGAGCGTGACTCTATCATAGAATCTCGACCAAACAATACAAGAGAGATATCAGATAGCAAAATAATATCAGTAGCTAAAGGATGCATTAAAAACAATATGCAAGGGAATCCCGAACATGGAGCTCTGTGAACCAGAATGAGCAGAAGAAAAGGTTGCAAAGCTCGGCCTTCCAATCAAGGAGAAGAATGATACATTTGTTGTGGTATAGTTTAAATATGAAGTTAAAATTAGTGAGCTACGATTGAAGTTGCAGCCAGCTACGCCGCCGAAAGTGAGAAGTCAGAGGGAGTCTAACTTAAAAATAGTCATGGTTAGTATCTCCTCAGCATTAGCAGACTATAACAGGCTACTATATGAGGGTATGCAGATTTGGACTTCACTATAGAAGATCCAAATGTTAAAAAACTATAGGAGGAGATTCAACAAAAGAAACATCTGTTAGAGGCAAGTCGAGCAGTTGTGAAGACATTGCCTATATAACAGAAGCTCACAAAGATAACTGAAGTGAAGGAAATGTAGAAGAGGATCAAAGAGCTAAAGACGGAAGAGAAGAAAATGATAGATGGAACCCAGCCTTGGTAGGATGAGGCCCTTCAGCTCTACCAGAGAGTGGATGAGAAATTCCAGGATGAGGGAGCATTGCTACAAATGGCTAATGAGCATGTAACAAAAGCATTGTTGGAGGAAGCACGCAATGAGGATAAGCATATGAAAAAATTACTCCAGGAGTTCAGCCATGCCTATAACAACATTTCAGAGAAGATCAGGGGCACAATAGCTAAGTGAATCGGGATGAGTCATAGGTGAGTGTTGGAGGCCTATTGGGCACAGCCCAACATGGCCAGATTTTGGAAAGGAAGCCTCTTTTCGAGAATAAAGCGCAGAGTACAAAGTGAATTAGATCATGAAGCAAATGCAAACCAAGTAGTGAAACTACTACGCCATATAGGGGCTTCACATTAAAGCCCCTCCCTTTTCGTTTAAGCATATAATTGTAAAATTTGAATGGTTTTGGAGCATAGTCCCTTGTATTTTGGAAACCATGAAATGTGGTCCATGGTATTGAAGCGATGTAATCCCTTGATGTAATAGTATATAGGGATGAATAATAAGGAAGGAAGGTAGTGATAATTAGAACCAAACTATGTTTATGGTTTGATTCTTTGTGATTGGATTTTGTCATGAAGGAAATTATCTGTAGCTGAGTGCATAGTGGCCTAAGCCTACAACTGAGTCCACAGATGACCTACAACTAGGTGTGCAGGTTAAGAACTATTTGTTGTACAAATTTTATATTATAAGAAACCATTCTTGTGGACGTAGTCCCACATTGGGACAAACCATGGTAAAATTTATGCCTTCATGTGTTTATTTTCTTATTATATGTACTTAATTTCAATATTGCAAAGTTTATGATATGTAAAGCGATGAATGTAATTCTGTAAAGTAATGTATAAGTGCGAAGTATTTCGTAAATAATCAAAATGGCAAATAAAATATAAATCCAGTCATTAAAATACAAAACAAAAAATAAAATATAAATCCAATCAATAAAATACAAAACATATAAAATGTTCATTAACCCATAACAACTCAATCAAATGCATTTCAGTGTTTAGTGTGTCTTTCACCACCACCATCGCACACACACAATTATATAATTAGGCCAATTATTTTCCAAGGTTTTATGGGAACCTTAAAATTTTAACAACCCTCTAAATAGCTCCAAGTGGAATCTTCTCTTTAAGGGAACTTCCCCTTTCCTGTTCATGGTGGACTTGGTTCATGCTATACGACACCATACTATGATTTTACTTTTGTTTTTAATTGAGTCTTCTTATGCACTGTGACACACACCCATCTATTATTTTTATCAACATAAAAATCAACTATTACCTTGCCTTGCTAATGTCAAGCCTACTGATATGTAGTTGTTCACACATCTAGAATTCATGTGATCCACAAGTTGTAAGAATTAGCAATACATATCAACATGTTTATAACCATATTATCACAATATTGGAATTGAACCTTTCACCAAGACTATCATCATAAAAATTTGAAATCAACCTTTTACCAAGGCTATTATCCATGACATAGTCTACAATCGACATATAGTCATCAACCATAGTAGTACAACTAGCATCCACTTGCACTCTTGTGCATATCAGTTATCTCAACACACATTGTATTAGTACAATTTCCTAAAAACATCGTCATTCCTTCATGTAATCTCATAAGACAATGCTCATATTATGCACCTAATTGATGAGCCACATAAATGGGTAATTATATGGACTCATTCCACCTCCTAACCTAGTCAAATCAACCATTCTCTTAGCTTATTGTATGATTTTCTGATTATATTTTTGCTTATAGAGTGAGTTGAGTTAGTTATGATGCCATGTGGTCTAATATGTGTTTAATGCAGATTAGTGATGAATTTTGAGGTTAAAGTCAAGGATCCAGTGGACAAATGGCAACAATAACTTGAAGTGGATAGAGACAACTTATAGGAGGGAATCCCCCTCATTTATTACTCCTCACTTCAAATTCCTCTTCATTCAGCTTGGAATACAAGCAACCAAGTCATGCACTAGAAGGCAGCCGAGCAAGTGGAGGATGACTGATGCTTATCACGAGTTTTGGGAGCCAAGCCTCCCTGATTTTAAGGAAGTTGTTGGTAGCTTCATTCGTATAAGTAGAGAAGCCTAGGGACTCACTGGGGTTGGATTTTTGTTGGATTTTTGTTGTACTTTTGCTTATGTAAACTCTAATCAACTTCGAGCTTATTATTTTGACAGTTCCATGTAATCCTGTTATTGTTTTGGAAATAAAGATGGAATCCTTTTTGAGTTAGCACTGATTTATGTCAGAGGGCTGAAGCTCTTCGGCTAAGGCCCAATCCAAATAGCCAAGCTCCTCTTTACTTTTATTTGTATTTTTTATTTCAGTTTGTAGATCGGGTTGCTGTTAGATGAATTTCTTTTATGGTCTAGAATAGGTGGCTTTTGATGATTCAATAGTTTGCTTCCATTTGTGCTCTCTATATTAGGTTAAGCAGTGATAAATAAAAGATTCAAAAGGATAGAAACAATTCCTTGACCTCTCTTCCTCCCTTTGGGACCATGATCTGAGGCAAAGACCCTCTTGCTGCCCCAAAAACACAAATTTTCCTCATTCATAGGACTTCTAGTGTTTGCAGATTTTTAGTGGTTAATAGTCTATTTTTTCTTTGCTTTAGAACTTCTTCATCATGCTCATTTATTTATTTACAATAGTCTTCTTTCATGCTTTCCTTTTTTGTAGCATTCCTCAGCATTTCCTTTCATAGATCATAGTTTAGACTAGTTGATGCAAAACTCTGTTTTTCTAGATGCACTCATTTCATTGCTTGCTTGATCTTATTGGTTGACTGTCAGATTGTTTATGCAGTAGATCTCTTCTAGAAGTAGTCCAGCCTATCAACCATCCTATCCTCCATCTGATCCATTCCCTACAGGTCACCCAAGTCTCCCCTCAATTCTGCCTTAGTTTCCTACATTTTCCATAGAATTTCTTCCTCTCTCCTTGAGCAAATCCAATCATCTTTCTCTCTCCTAATGATTCTTGGTAGACCATGGGTACCCTAAAACATCATTCCAACCCTCATCCACATTTTCCACCCACTCTCACACCCTCAAACCAAAACTACTATTGACCTCCTCCTGTAGGCCTCTTGTAGAATGTTGTTTTCCCTCCTGTAGATTTCCTGTGTCCTCCTGTATATTTTCCTGTAGGCTTTCCTTTGAAGGCCGAGTTTGGGAAAAGCCTCCAGAAGGCCACCTGATACCTCCTATGACTGAGCCACACCATCCTACATCCTCTCAAGTCCCGAAACCGCCCTTTAGCACCACCTATTCATTGTCACATTCACAAACAATAAATTACATGCATGTCAAATTCACATAAAAAGACATAAAAATCCAAAAAGATGTTTTTTGCTCATTTACTTCTAGAAATATCTTAGTTAGATGTTGTTTACTTCTTTGAATAGATAATGGCATTCTTTTCATGGTTTTCATAGTCCTTTCTGCAATAGTAGGATTCGTTGGTTAATTAGGATTTACTTGGTTTTCTTTATATTTTAGTATTTCTCCTTTCTGCAGTTAGAGTAGTATCTGTAGAGTAGTCTTTCTCTCCTTTCATCACATATAGAGATTCTTCTGGAATCCATAGAAGTTGGCTTGAGCTCCTAGTGATCTTGCGCCGGTTGAACAAGTGACAACCTACAGCAAGAACTAGTACTTGTGCATACAACACCGTCGCTTCCAAGTTTGTTACGAACTACTGGGTTGATAAGAGTAAAGTAGGCAGCCCATGAGTTGCAACATTATTGCTGCAGTACTGGTGCTCACCACCTTTTGGCACCATTGTTGGGGAAGCATAAAAGTATTCTGTGATTACCACTTTCTTCTATTTTCTATTGCAAACATTCTGCTAATAGTTTATTTAAGCAAAAGTAGACTAGTCCTTTCTTTTCCATCAATTATGCATTTCCTTGCTTTCCTTTCTCAATTCTGCAAATTTCATTTCAGCAAGAGTAGACTAGTCATTTCTTTTCCTTCAAGTTCTGCATTTCCTTGCTTTCCTTTTCAATTCTGTAAATTTCATTTCAACAAGTTCATTTCAGTTAGTTGCAATTTGTTTTGTTCAATCAATTTTAGTTTTGCAGGTACTATCAATGTGGGTAAAAAGACAAAAAACAACCAAAAATATTTCCTTTCATGCCTCGTAGGAATAGAGGTAACTCAAGAAAAAAATTTCCCAACACCCCCACTGCTTCCGACAGCCAACCTTCTCTCTTCTTCGGTGGCTGCGATCAAGAAGAACCCTTAGGTGAATAGCCAAACATATTTGAAGAACCTATAGTGGAAGAAGAAGAAGAAAACATTCCTTCGGAGCCAATAGATGAACACAGAAATGCTAGGGGGAATGGAGAGAGAATAGAGGGTACCTTTCCCATTCGGGAGACCAATGCGGACACCAAAATGTAGAATATAAGCCCTTCCACCCTACCTCATTTCCATGGTCTAACTACAAAAGATCCTGACACCTTTTTGTTTGAGTTTTCTAATTATCTGTCGAACCTATGACTATGCAGAAGATGACAAAAAGTAGAAATTGTTCCCTTCTTCTCTCAAGGATGCAACATTGTGCTGGTTCATGGGATTACCTAGAAATAGAATCACAACTTGGGCTCAGATGCAGCAAGCCTTTAACAACAAGTATTGAGACTATTGTAGGTCAAAAGATACTAAAGAAGAAATTTTCCTAATGACTATAGGAAGTGATGAGTCCCTGGAAGACTATGAGGAGAGGTTCCAGCTTAGTTACAAAAGGGTCAGGTGTACACTTGACCTTGAGTCTCTAAAGTTGGTCCTGCTGAGGGGAATCTGGGAAGATCTTTTAGACACCCTCCATCTACTGGCCGAGGGAGACATCTACCAACTGTCCTATGAGGACATAAAGACTATTTTTAGAAACCATTCTAGAGCAGCCAGAAAGAAAGGCAAGGGGAGTCAACCCATAGCCAGTACCTCTTCCTCTAACTCATCCATTAAAGGAGAAATTGGAAACATGCTGGAAGACTTCAAGAGTGAGATGTTGTAGATTCTTTCCATGAAAATGGATACCTTGCATATCAAAAGTAAACAAGAGGAAGTAGAGAGGGCTTTGGCCATTTTTTTCCCTAGGCGCACCAGGAGACATCCTAGGAATGAATGCCCATTAAACTCTATAGAGGTTTGTTCAGTCTATGAAGAAAAGCATTCTACACATAAGTGCCCTTCCTTACCTAGACTTAAAGTTGTATATCAAGGGGCTGAGGGAGTCATTGAACAACTCTGTTACATAAACCAAAGATGGTCGCATGGACCTATACCATACCAACAGGGGATGCAAGGGACATCGTAGGAGTAATACAACCCCAACCAAGTCACTTCCATATCTTCTTGGGCCCCCCATACTCATCCTTCCTAGTCCACACCTACTCCTTGGTCCTTCCCATCTCAATATCAAGCCCAACCAGCCACCCATTCATTTCAATCCTATGCTCAGCCACAACCTTAGTGGAATGCACCTCATCAGGGGTGGAGGCCCTAATACAACTCTCTTCCCACTCTTTTGCCTCCACCACCTGCCCAACCACAACTGTTACCTCCTGCTCCTCCAAAGCAACCCCAAATTCCTGCACAACCAAATCCAAACCCAAACAACAAACAGGCTCTACAAGTGTATAGTGGGGAACTATCATGCCCAACTTATGCTGTAGAGATTTACGAAATTAACTTGCAATCTAGGAAAGTTCTCCCAGATAGCCAGCCTCCACCCAGGGAGGTTGAGGAAGATAAAGAGGAAAGTGAACCAAAAGCAATTCCACCCTTTCCTGAGAGACTATCCATGACAGTCCAGCCTACCCCAGAAGAAACTGAACTCTTGGGGAAATTGAAACATTTATGTGTGAAGATACCACGTATCCAAGCGATAAGAAATGTGCCCATCTACAATAGGTTGATCAAAGGGAAGTGCTTTAGGCATCCAGGAAGGTGCAAGAGAGATGCCCCAACCATTAATGTCATAGGGCAACTGTCCGACCTAATGTTGGGGCAGGTAATCTGCCCAAAGTATCTGGACCCTAGGAGCCCAGTAGTCAATGTCCACATCAATGGCACCATGATCCCACACATCTTGATTGATCTATGAGCAGCCATTAATGTGATGACAAAGGACACACTGCTCAAACTCAACCTCCAGGGCTCCTTGAGGAAGACCATGACAGTGCTATAGCTAGCAGACCGCTCCACCGTGACCCCTGAGGGGATTGTGGAAGATGTGATGGTCTCCATTGATTCTTTGGAGTACCCTGCTTATTTCTTAGTTCTCTAGCCAAAGGAAAAGCTCACTGGGTATCCTCTCATTCTGGGAAGACCCTAGATGGCTACCGGTGATGCCTACATCAGCTATCAAGCTGGGAACATGACCACAAAGAATGGGCATGTGTCCAAGCAGTTAATCCTATATCCTCCTACCCAAACCTTGTTAGAACATGATCTACCTCTCTGGTTGGAGGAGGAAGATGAGGATGAAGTCTGTTCTACATTACTTTGCGCATTAGAAATCGCCATGGGGGGGAAACTGCAAGATGAGGATGATATGATTGAAAATATGATTTAGAATCCACCTCCCAGTGTATCACCATTAGAGGACATAGTAAGAGAAACCCAAAAGAACCCCTCAACCAATCTCTGTGTGGCTGACTCCAATCCTCTCTATGTTAAGAATATAGAGTTTGGCTTAGAAAGAACCTTGAAAATCAATCCATCCCTATCCAATTCTTAGGATAAGGAATTGTGTAGCCTGCTGAGAAAACACCTAGATGCCTTCGCCTGGAGTTATAAGGAGATGAAGGGAGTGCACCCTTTAGTATGTACTGATCATATATACATCAAGGAGGATTGCAAGCTAGTCATGCAACCTCAAAGGAGGATGAATCTAGCACTTAAAGATATTGTTAAGGAAGAACTACGAAAATTGCTTGATGCAAGATTCATCTATCCCATCTCTGACAGTGAATGGGTCTCTCCTTTGGTGCTAGTGCCAAAGAAAAATGGTAAGCGGAGAATCTGTGTTGACTATCGGGAATTGAAAAAAGCCACTAAAAAGGACCATTTTCCTTTACCTTTAATAAATCAAGAGTTAGATAGTCTGGCAAGGAAAAAGAGTTTCTCTTTTCTAGATGGGTTTAGCGGGTACAATCATATTCAAATCAGCCTAGAAGACCAAGATAACACCACTTTTACTTGCCCTTAGGGTACCTTTGCATACCGAGTCCTTCCTTTTGGTTTGTGTAATGCTCCCACCACTTTCCAAAGAGCGATATTGAGTATATTCTCTGAATTAGTTCATGATGCAGTAGAAATATACATGGATGACTTTACTCCTTATGGCTCTGATTTTCAGGAAGCCTTATCTAATCTAGGAAAAGTTCTAGACAAGTGTATTGAGATGAACCTATCCCTTAGTACGGTAAAATGTGAATTTCTGATGACTGAAGGGACCGTACTAGGTCATGCAATATCTCAACAAGGACTGCAGGTGGACCCCAACAAAATTGTCATCATCCAAAGGGTCCCACCTCCTCAAAAAGTGAGAGATGTCATAATTTTCCTATGCTTAGCTGGGTATTACCGGAGATTCATTAAAGATTTCAGTAAGTTAGCCTCTCATTTTTTTGGACTCTTAGGTAAAGATGTCGAGTTTATATGGTTAGAAAAATATCAAGAAGCCCTAGATACCTTGAAGAGCAAGCTCGTGACTGCCCCAATTCTGAGAGGCCCAAACTAGGCCCTACCTTTCCACATTCACACAGATGCCTCAAACAAAGCAATAGAAGCAGCCTTGGGACAAACGAATGAAAACTTACCTTATGCCATATACTTTATAAGCAAAAACTTGTCAAACGCAGAGTTAAACTATACATTGATCGAGAAGGAACTCCTAGCTTTCGTGCATTCCTTAAACAAATTTAGGCATTATATCACAGGATATCAAACCTTTATGCACACTAATCATGCTGCAATTAGATATTTAATGAACAGATAGGATGTAAATGCTCGCATTATTAGATGGTTACTTTTATTGCAGTAGTTTGATTTGACCATTATTGATAAGCCTGGTAAAGAAAATGTTGTTGCTGACTTTTGTCTAGAGTAAATTTTCCTGCAGGAGAAGAAGGAATGGTGGATGAGCAAATTCTAGATGAACATCTGTTTGCTATATTAGTACTCTCTCCATGGTTTGCTGATATAGCAAACTACTTGGTCTCATCACAGTTTCCACCACACGTGTCCTCAAAAGAGAAGAGAAAGATAGTAAGGTAAAACCCCTTTCACCTGGATTAGGGGCAATATCTTCAAACTCGGCCCAGATCAGATCTTGAGAAGATGTGTCAGGGAGGAGGAAGTCTTTGACATCCTCCTAACCTGTCATGATGGGCCTTTTGGAGGTCATTTCACAGCAAAAAGAACCGCCTTCAAGATACAACAAGCAGGCTACTACTGGCCCACTCTTCATCAGGATGTCGGGAGATATACTAGCCAGTGTGATCGATGTCATAGGATGGGGAAACCTACTCCAAAGGATGAGATGCCCATGCAACCCCAAGTGACCTTTGAGCCATTTGAGAAGTTGGGCATGGAATTTGTGGGTCCTATCAACTCTCCTTCAAAGCAGAAACAATACATCATTGTGTGCAGTGATTACCTGACAAAGTGGATAGAGACAAAAGAAATCAAAGCAGCGACAGAGGAAAAAGTAGCTGAATTTTTGAGAGAGAACATATTCTACAAGTTCGGGTATCCAAGAGAATTGGTCACAGATCAAAGTAGTCAGTTTACTTCCAATTTGATTGAAGACCTACTCACACATCATATAATCAAGCATAGGACTTCGACACCTTACCATCCACAAGCAAATGGGTAGGTGGAGGTCACTAACAGAGCACTGGAAGGGAACCTCACGAAGGTAGTGAGCAATAGCGGAGAAGACTAGGCATACAGATTAGTTGAGGCCACTTGGGCCTACAACACAACATGGAAGACCACTACAGGGTTCACACCCTATGAGCTGGTCTATGGGAAGAAAGCTTTTCTGTCAATAGAATTTGAATTCAATACCCTCAGGATGGCAGCTCAGCTGGACCTAGACCTCAGTCATGCATATAAAGAAAGACTACTTTAGCTCAATGGATTGCATGAACACAGAATGCAGGCCCTTCTCCATACCGAGGTAGTTCAGCTTCAGAGAAAGATTTTGCATGAAAAAAATATAAAGGAGAAGCAATTCCAAGAGGGAGATTGGGCACTACTCTATGATTCAAGATACAAGGATTTCAATGGCAAGCTAAGGACAAGATGGATGGGACACTACACTATGGAGAAACGCAATGACAATGGTTCAGTTCTAATTAGAACCATTGATGATGAAGCCATCCCCATGCTTGTCAATGGACACCGGTTGAAAGTCTACAAGAAACCCCTCTCCAAGTGAGAGTTCATTGAAAAATTGAATAAGATAGTGATGGTAGTGGAGCATGTCTTAGCCTCCACTTCACCCACTTACTGAAGAAAAAGAAAAAATAAAAAAATAAGGACTCAAGTGAAAACCTCCATGATGTGCTTGATTCCCATCGTTGGGTTGAAAACCTCTTCTAAGGCGGCCCAGTGATGTAAAAAAAAAAAGAGAGAGAAAAATAAGATCCCTGGGTGAAAACCTCCCTTGGAGGTGCCTAGGGCAGGAAATTAGGGTGAAAACCTCCCTGAGGTTCCCTAGTTGTTTTAAAAAAAAAAAAAAAAATGAGAAAGAAAAATGAATTTTCAGTTGCATTGCAACTTTGCAGGAGGACTACAGGAAGTAGCAGAAGGTGCCAAAGGAGCCGTGAAACCAACACTAGCACCTATCCTACCTTCCCACACCTTTCTCCATCATTCTTGGTATTTTTTTCACCTCACTGTGCTTCTTTTTCAAAAATCGTGTTTTCTACAGGAGGCTCCTGTAGGGATCACAGAGAGCCAAAAATGGATATAAAAGGCAGTTTGATGGACTGGGAAGCTTCATAAAAAATTTATAAATCCTCTTGTAGTCTCCAAACCTCCTTTCCATCATTTACAAGCCTTCATCACACCCCAAGCATCATTCTTCTTCCTGTCCAAGAAAAACACAGAGAAAAACAGTTCTTCAGGAAAAGAAAAAAACAACAAAAAATAAGAAAGGGAACAGCACCATCAACCTCACCTGAAGCCTACCTATTACCTCTCCATCTCTATCTACATCTTTGGCATCATCCTCATAGCTCCAAGCATAAAAAGGAGCTAAAGTTTCAAGGGGAGAAGCAACTACAAGAGCTCCTGTAGGAATTCCTATAGCAGTTGATCCGTTTAAAATCTAGCATCAGCTGCAAAAGGGTGCAAATATGAAGGTTGAAGAAGACACATGAAGCTCAAATCTAGCTAGAGGAGAAGCTGTATAAGGCATAGCCACATGTCAGCAAGTAGACAACATGCAACAAAAAAAACAAAGGCATGTCGTAGAGAGAGAGAGCCACAACACCTCACAGAAATGCATTCGGATCTCAAGTAAGTAACTAACCCACTCCTTTGTTTGCATCTGTGTAATTAGAAGGCATGTAACAACAACGAGATGGTTGAGGTTGAATGAGGGAAAGGTGGCTAGTTAACTTGGCCACCTTCAACTAGTTGACTCCACTCATCTGAAGATGTCACCCACACGTGCGCACAGTCAAGTCAAGAAAGAGGTCAAGAACAGGTATTGGAGGAAGTGTGAACTACAATGCAATCATGAGGGATGATTACAAGGAAAGGGCCATGATGAAAAGGCAGGTGGGGACCAATGGTCTGAATATGGCCAACGGACACTTTGCTAGCTCACCCTCGATCACCGGAAATATCCACAAAAAGCAATAAGTACTCCTCTCTAAGCACTCTAACCACCCTTTCCTTCATTCTCTCCTCCAAACTCTGCTCCTACAAATATCCTTGTGCCCCCATAGCCTCGTAACCATCCTTCTCCATTGATCTCTCCCATATTCCTACTCTCAGCGTTCTCTACAGGAGTACCTACAGGAATTTTATAGGAGCAACAACAGTCTTCTTAGGAGGGCTAGTGAATTGTTTTGAAGGGGGAAAACATGGGTTTGAGCACGATTCTCGGGCTAAGGAGGTAGGTTCCATGAATACCTCCATTTAATATCAAAATATGAAAGCAGTGGTTTAAATTCGAGGGTGAAATCAAGCCTTTAGGTGGAGGAAATACATAAAAAAAAAACTGCTTATTTCTTAAAAAACACAGTCTCTTTGTTTCTCTATTTTTCCTCAAAAATTGTTGTCTCTTTCTCCACATTTGGTTTCCCAAAGAAGCATAAACAAAATGACAGGAGGTTTTATGATGAAGGAGCCCACCAAATCCTCCAAGCTCCATGCACATCCCCAAATAGTGGACATATTCACAAGGGCAAATTGGATGAACTCTTTTGAGAAATTTCGAGAGTTTGACGAGGAAATTGCTCAAGAATTTGCCCACTCTTTGGTCCTTCACACTAGAACACATGCCACTATCACCTTTAGAGGTCTTTCCATGGAGATAACCCCTGAATTTATTAGTAGGGTCACTACCCTTCCTCTTGGGCTACCTTGGAGTAAGGATGAAAAACCAATTGGCCAGGCTGCTAAGAATTTTTTTTTCCAAAACAATGAAACCCCTGTATAGGATAAAAATGGCATTAGAAGGGCTATCATATGATATCCTTGGGATGAGGTTAGCTACCAAATAATCAAATATATTTCGTGTGAGTGAAGGTACAACATTGTCTATGGCTATCACTTTAGAATCCTTCATGAATTAAGGTATGGCATGGACACTCCAGCCCCTTGAAGCTTAGCATCCCCTACTTCCTCTTGTAGTCTCTCATTGACTCCAGCGTTAAAGTTCAAGAATGAAATTCAGAGCAGCTAGCTCACCATGGGTTAATCAAAATTTTAGTGGAATAAGCTCTCCATACATTTACACTCCCTATAGCATGGGAAATCTTCTGAAACATGATAGCTGAGGATGACATAAAGACCCTAACCTATGATATCAGTCCTACTGGTAGAGAGGAGGAAGAGCAGCAAGGGGGAGCAAGTGAAGCAACTAGTGACTTAGAAGAACAAGAAGGGAAGAAGGAAGAAACTAAGATAGAGGAGGAGAAAGCTGAAGAAATAGAGTAGGAAGAAATAGAGCAAACAGAGATAGACAAAAAGACAGAAGGAGGAGAAAAAGGGGTAGAAAATACAAAACAAGAGGAAGTGTCCCCTGAGACTCTAGAAAGAGAGGTAGTAGCTGCTCTCACTGCCCTCGGCACACCAATCAAGCCAAAACAAAAGAGGAAAGGGTAAGCCTCCATGTATTCCAGGGCTAGGAAAAGCACAAGAATCAAAACGGGGAAACCTCAACCCTCCTCAAAGGTGCCAATTATAATTGAAGATTCACCCTCTGCCCAAGGAAAAGAATCCCCTTCGAAGGCACCTAAAAGGGGGACTCCTAGATCTCCTACATGGAAAGAAAAGGTAGAACTACAGGACCTAAAAACAGTCCTACAAGAAGCATAGACAGTTCTACAGGAGACACTTTCAAAACTACGGGAGACCCAAAAGCTTAAGAAAAGGGTAGAAGGACAGCCATAGGGAAAGGAGGAAGAGACAGATCTACAAGAACCTGATCCCCAGCCCAGTCTTGGTTCCTACTACAATCTTCTTGAGGGAGGAAGGATAATTCCACAAAAATTTGCAATTCCACTATTCTTTGAATTAGAGAAAGAGAGAATAAGAACACACAGTGGATGCAAATAGCCAAATCCAAGGGAATTGAGGATATTGGCCATATGGAGAGAAAAATCAGAGAAATGGGCAGAGAGTTGAGTGCTATCAGACATAGAGAAGCAATTACAAGAAGCCAACTTGAAGTAGAAAATGAATTGCTAAGAAGGCAGCTACAAGAGAAAGAGACCCAACTGGCATGCATGGCCAGCTAGTCCATGGAGGCATTGCAATGTAGAACACCAACAAAATCCTATGGCTTGTATATCAAGGACCAATGGTTGCAATTTCAGATAAAGGCTTTGGCACAAAGAGGGATAATGCCGTTCCAAGATGACAAGAAGTTTATGGACCTATGTGACCAAAGCACATCAGAAGATAAGGACAAGATGGCAGAATTCTACCTACATAACATGGCCCTCATAGACATGAATGTGTGGGACCCCAATTCCAGGCTAGGGGCCTACAACTAATGGCCATGGCCTCATGGATGAACCATGAAGAGTTAAGGGCAGCAGAAATAAGAAGGCTGATGATAAAGGAGCAGAATGAGCCATTAATGATCAAAGCTGAGCCATCAGACCCCATGGCACTCATCAACACACATAACCTGCTTTCCAATAATCTTCATATTGCCCCTAGATATATAAGTGATCAGGCACAAGCCATTGCACACTTTGAGGATATGGAAAGGCTACATGGGGATGACTTTGTGCATGCATGTATGAGGAGATGGGACAACTTACCACACAGTCTACAGATAAGGGAATATCATTCCCCAATGAGGATGAAGGAGGCATTAAGGAGAGTTCCAATATACAAGCGCTCCATGCAGAGGCTGAAGGTCAATTGGATTGACCTCAAATTGAGTCCCCCACTGCTGTTATGCATGCTAGAAGGTAGAAGAGAAGAAGAAGAGCATGAGCAATTGGAAGAGATATACAAGAAGGCAGGATTCTATGACAAGGAAGAGGAGACCACATCAGAAGCATGGGATGCTAGGGAGGCCACCAGGGCCATAAAAGATTAGGAGATGGACTAAGTTGCTCAGAGGATGAATAACACTTTCAGTAGGGGGTGATGATGAGCCTCATAAATGGGTAATTATATGGGCTTATTCTACCTCCTAACGTGGTCAAATCAACCATTCTCTTAGCTTATTGTATGATTTTTTTATTATATTTATGCTTATAGAGTGAGTTGATTTAGTTATGATGCCATGTGGTCTAATATGTGTTTAATGCAGATTAGTGATGAATTTTGAGGTCAAAGTCAAGGATCGGCAGCAATAACTTGAATTGGACAAAGGAGAGGACTTATAGGAGGGAATCCCCCTCATTTATTACTCCTTACTTCAAATTCCCCTTCATTCAGCTTGGAGTACAAGCAGTCAAGTCATGCACTAGAAGGCAGCCGAGCAAGTGGAGGATGACTGATGATTATCTCGAGTTTTTGGAGCCAAGCTTCCCTGATTTTAAGGAAGCTGTTGGTAACTTCATTCATATAAGTATAGAGGCCTAGCGGCTCTCTGGTGTTGGATTTTTGTTGTACTTTTGCTTATGTAGAATCTGCTCAACTTCGAGCTTATTATTTTGACAATTCCATGTAATCTTGTTATTGTTTTGGAAATAAAGATGGAATCCTTTTTGAGTTAGCACTGAGTTACCTCAGAGCGATGAAGCTCTTGGGTTAGAGCCCAATCCAAGCATCCAATCTCCTCTTTACTTGTATTTGTATGTTTTATTTCAGTTTGTAGATCAGGTTGCTATTAGATGAATTTCTTTTATGGTCCAGAATAAGTTGCTTTTGATGATTCAATAGTTTGCTTCCATTTGTTCTCTCTATAGCAGGTTAAGCAGTGAGAAAGAAAAGATCCAAAAGGCTAGAAATAGTTCCTTGGCCTCTCTTCCTCCCTTTGGGACCATGATCTTAGGCAAAGACCCTGTTGCTGCCCCAAAAACGCAGATTTTCCTCATTCATAGGACTTCTAGTGTTTGCAACTTTTTAGTGTTTAATAGTCTAGTTTTACTTTGCTTCAAAACCTCTTCATCATGCTCACTTCTTTATTTAAAATAGTATTTTTTCATGCTTTCCTTTCTTGCAGCATTCCTCAACATTTCCTTTCATAGATCATAGTTTAGACTAGTTGATGCAAAATTCTATTTTTCTAGATGCACTCATTTCATTGCTTGCTTGATCTTATTGGTTGACTGTCAGATTGTTTATGTAGTAGATCTCTTATAGTAGTAGCCCAGCCTATCAGCCATCCCATCGTCCATCTGATCCATGCCCTACGGGTGGCCCAAGTCTCCCCTCAATTCTGCCTTAGTTTCCTGCATTTTCCATAGAATTTCTTCCTCTCTCCTTAAGAAAATCCAATCATCTTTCTCTCTCCTAATTATTCTTGGTAGACCCTAGGTTCCCTAACACTTCATTCCAACCCTCATCCACCTTTTCCACCCACTTTCACACCCTCAAAGCATCCAAAACTGCTCTCGGCCTCCTCCTATAGGCCTCCTATAGAATGTTGTTTTTCCTCCTGTAGATTTCCTGTGTCCTCCTGTAGATTTTCCTGTAGGTTTTATTTTGAAGGCCGAGTTTGGGAAAATCCTCCAGAAGGCCACCTTAGACCTCCTAGGAGCCAACCACACCATCCTACATCCTCTCAAGTCCCAAAACTACCCTTCAGCACCACCTATTCACTGTCACATTCACAAACAATAAATTATATGCATGTCAAATTCACATAAAAATCCAAAAAGATGTTTTTTTCTCATTTACTTCCAGAAATAGCTTAGTTAGATGTTGTTTACTTATTTGAATAGATAATGGCATTCTTTTCATGGTTTTCATAGTCCTTTCTGCAAAAGTAGGATTAGTTGGTTAATTAGGACTTGATTGGGTTGCTTTACATTCCAATCTTCCTCCTTTCTGCAGTTAGAGTAGTATCTATAGAGTAGTCTTTCTCTCCTTTCATCACATATAGAGCTTCTTCTAGAATCCATAGAAGTTGGCTTGAGCTCCTAGTGATCTTGTGCCAGCTAACCAAGTGACAACCTGCAATAAGAACTAGTACTTGTGCATACAGCACCGTCACTTCCAAGCTTGTTATGAACTACCGGGTTGATAAGAGTAAAGTAGGAAGCACAGGAGTTGCAGCATTATTGCTGTAATACTGGTGCTCACCACTAATCACACATTCCATCAATACTTTAAGTGTGCATAAAATTCAAGAATCATAATCAATCATTTTAGGACACTTATCCATAGAGAACCATTGACTGGTAGTAAACATGCTATTAACGTACTCACAACATTGTCATAACATGCATATCAATGACCATAGGTTCCACCCTTGTTAGGCTCTCTTTATCACCTTATTTTCAATAGCCTTAAGACTACATGAAACACTTTCAATGGCTTCTAAATTGTGGTTTCAACATCCTCTTGATTGCATGTTCATGAGTAGCCACCATTAGTAATATGAATCATGTTATGACAACACACTACCCGGATTATTTATGTTTGCACATCTGTTACTGTATGCACCTAACATATCTTCATGCATCTAGCATATCATTATTTAATATCAATTTTCTAGACATGCATCCACAAACTATTTCGTCTCTTGCATTTTATCATGCCTATGCTATTATCCATCCACTTATGACAACTTCTCAAAACATCTAAGAAAGGTCTAAACTAGCGATAAATAAGCTAAAATACCCCTCCTTAGAATTTTTATTGCATCATTTAGTCATGAACTTTTGCAATCCTATTGGGCTACTCTTGGAAATGTAATCAACATTATGCATGCTTTTCTTACGCATGTGCATGTAGTACACCAAAATAATTTAACATAAACACATGTGCATGTAGTACACAATCACCATCAGAATTCATCAAACAACAAAATCTTGCACTTTATAAATAATCATTAATTTATAATATAAAACAAAATTCCAAATTTTAATCTCTAAAGGTCGAATATAGCCCCTTTTCATTTCACCTATCATAGAGCCCATCTAGTCCATGTTTGAACCTAGAAGCTCTGATACAACTTTACAACATACCTAGTTCCCTTAATGAACCACAAATTCTATGGGAAACCTAAAATTTCTTCCATTCCTTTTACTAACTAGACAATAAGATTCAATACCACTTTGTCACATACCTATACTAGGTTTATCCTAATTAAACTCGCAAAAAAAATGATTTTCAACTATCATACATTTTGTCAAACACTTCACATCTAAACTAATATACAATATTATTTGTATGAAATTAGGCATATATCAGCTACAACAATGTTATCATGCAACAATACAATCCCTATCCAAAAAACAACATTTTTGTTACAAAATTTCATCAAATAGTTTGTATGCAATGAATCGTTAAGCTATTTAGGAATTTATTCAAACACTTTCCACACAAGCTAACATAGAAAATTATGTTGGAATAAGGAATTATTGAGAGCGAGGTGAATCAATAATTTTGAGGTTGTTAAATATTTTTATGAATATGTATTTAGTTATTTCCTCTACTGTCTATTACTTATTATAAAATTCATACATAGTAAAAATCAGTAGCAAGATGATACATCCATATGTACATACAATCCATCACATGAGAAACATACACATATTGACACCGATATTTTCACGTGGAAACCCAAAAGGGAAAAAGTTACCAATCTGTTTGTTGTTATGATGTAAATTAAGAACCTACTTAATTATATCAGTTTGTTTGTGAGAACCCACTCACAGGAGGCACCAAACCCCTTAGGATAACAATCACACACTTTCCAATATGTGCCAACCTCTTATGATATCAGGCCACCACCTAATTTATACACTGTTCTACTTTTCATACAATTTTCAAACTAAAAACAGAGGCACATACAAATATAGAAAAATACCAATATGGTTTACTGCAAAATCATATTTTTCTCTTAGTCCTCTATTGTTCCACAGGCTCTCTCGACCTCAAAGAGTAGCACCTTGTCCTCTGCACTCTACCTTTTATTCCTCAGGCTCTCTGCAACACTCTGATCTAGTTCAATACTTGGTCTAGTTGCTTAGCTCTCACACACTCTACTCTCCCCTCTTCAACCCTTGAAACAATACTCTCTTCCCCACTTTGCTCAATGCAAATCGTTGGTTTTCATCCTCTGTTGGAGTTTTCACAATGTTGCCCCTGTTACCTGTTTCCACACTACCCGAGTGTACCTTTGTGTGACACCTCCATACTGATGTTGCATCTACTGCTTGAGTTATGTCATTCTATTAAACATTAGGATGGGCTCATGAGTGTTATTATTTTTACAACTAGCCCCAAGCACATGGTTTTTGGTCATGGTTTTGGGCATGATGGTTTTCTCCCCATGGTATCTTGTAGATCTGGTCAAGGGAACTATGGTTATGTTGTAATCCAAGGTTAATTTATTTGGGGTTTGTGAATGCTTCGACATGTATATATATATATATATATATATATATATATATATATATATATATATATATATATATATATATATATATATATATATATATATATATATGTATGTATGTATGTATTGTAACATTGAAAATAACATAATGAAAAATCAATCTAGTAGTCTCGGTTTTGGTATCCATGGTAAAATGTCTGTGTATTTGTTTTGTGTTTCTCGACATTGTATATTTTCTATTTTTTAAGAATTAGTTTGCAGGGAATTTCTATATAGGGTTAAAACCTACATTTGGTTTCATATTTGTTTCAGCTTCCAGGGGAAGCCTTTATTGTTGAGGGATTTTTTTTCTCGAGCCTGTGGTATACCTTGTTTAGTGGGAGATCTCAGGGATCGATTCTTGTGGTGAAAGAAGATGGTGGCTAGTGGAAAGATAGAGATCAAGAAATTTAATGGTTAGAGTTTTGAGTTGTGGAAACTTAAGATTGAGGATCTGCTTATGTATAAAGATTAGTGGATCATGGTAGATCTATGTACTAAACCAATGACAATGTCAATTGAAGACTAGGCGAAGTTGGATCAGAAAGAAAAGAGGATAAAACGATTTTGTATCTCAGATTCAATATCGTTGAATGTATCAAGGAAAGATACGATGAAGGCTTTGTGGGACAAGTTAGGGACCTTTTACTAATCTAACTCTTTGGTAAACGAACTATTCCTATATGGAAAAGGTTGTATAACCTGAGGATGAAGGATGGATACTCGGTGACAAAGCATATGAACGCTTTTAGTATTATGGTAAGTCAGTTGTTGCAATAGGTAGCAATACAAATACCTTGAAGTTTGATCAAATAGTCTTGTCCTTGCTCTTGAAGGAGATGAGATGGAAAAATATGGAAGACCAGAAATAAGTTCTTGAGTGGGAGATCCAAATCTAGAGGGAGATTTATATCTCCAGGGAAACCTATAAAGGTGTGTTGGAAATGCGGAAAGGAAGGACGCCTCAAAAATGACTGTGGATATAAATATCCTGAGAAAGGAAATGGATCTGATGATTCTCCTTCTACAGAGGCGAAAACTACCTCAGATGAAGGTGGGGATTTGTAATAGGCTTCTTCTTCAAGTACACATGTAGATCATGAGGCATAGTTCATTGACTCAGGTTCATCCTTTCACTTCACTCCCCATAGGGAGTGGTTTTGCGAGTATGAGAAATATAATGGTGGAGATGTCTTCTTAGGGGATTCTAGAAAGCCTAGACTACGAGAAAAAAGGACATTGGTGAGTGTCGAAAAATGTCACCATAAGCTCATTGATGATGGTCAAAAGAGCCTTCTTCAACAAAAACTAAACGTCACCAAAAGTGGTGTCGCCAAAAGTATAGGTGTTCTAGTGACATTCAAAGTCCGTCACCAATAATTATTTATAATGACGGATAGTGACCATCACCATTTCATATGAGCAATGGTGACAAACCATAGCCTCTGTCACCAAAAAATAAATGACACCAAAGGTGCTGTCGCCAAAATTATAGGTGTTGTAGTGACATTCAAAGTCTGTCACAAATAATTATTTATAATGACAGATAGCGACTATCACCATTTCATATGAGCAATGGTGACGGACCATAGCCTCTGTCACAAAAAACTGAACGTCACCAAAGGTGGCATCACCAAAAGTATAGGTGTTATGGTGACATTAAAGGTCTGTCATGAATATTGATTATAATGATGGATAGTGACCGTCACCATTTCATATGAAAAACTATGATTTATTGTGATGGACCTTTCATGGCCATCACTATTGGTGCATATATATGGTGACGTTCGTTGACCATCACCAAAAGCCACATTACCATAATTATAGGTGTTGTGGTGACATCCAAGGTCTGTCACGAATAATGACTATAATGACAGAAATCGACTGTCACCATTTCATATCAACAACAACGATTTATGTTTACAGACCTTTGAGGTTCGTCACTGTTGATGCATATATATGGTGGCGTTCGTTGACCGTCACCATTTTATATTTTGGTGACGGTTGAAAAATGTCACCATAGCTCATTGGTGATAGTCAAAAGCTCATTCCATATGGATCATGTTAGGGCATGATGGAATCGAACCACCAACATCCTACATGTAAAGTAGGTGCTCTTCCATTGAGCTAGCACCCTTTAAAGAATTAGACCTTGAAACTTCATAAATTGTACATTCTACAACTTTCAATAAATTAAAGTCTCGACAATATTTTACTAAACAAGCAAAGCAACATCGAAGCTGTAGGTCCCTACCTAATGGTTATGGAAGTTATGAAAAGTGGGTGGAGGGAAAAATAATTATGTATAAGAGAATCAATATGTTCGGTTGAATACTCAATTAGAAGTGAAAGTCTGAAGATATTTATAATCTATAAATGACCTATAACTAGAAAATGCACTAAATATTGCAAAGGAAATGTCATAAGTTGATAACATGTGGAAGAAGAACATTGATGAAGAGAGATGCAATATTTTATAGGTTGAGTGAAAGAAAAATCTCAATGTTGTTTTTGTTTGGTGTTTATATATTTAAATGATATCTAAACTTTTGTGAAAATGTAACAGGGATCTCTGAAAACCATGAATGACATATGATCAAATTTATATATATATATATATCCCCTTCACATAAATCAACATGCAATTTGGAATTTCACAAGTCCACACTCAAAACATGACAACAACCAACAAATAAAAGAAATTGACTTGGACAGAAAGCAATAGCTTCACCTTCATTCTTGAGCTGATTCTGTTTATTTGAATTTGACTCATGACATTCTTTATCTCACAAGGAATCAAAATCATAACTAGTATTAAATTCATCCAACACAGACTTTGGATATCCCACTAACATTTGCATTTTTGTTGCCATGCCTAAAAACCATGGAGTTTCATGTTGATAATAGAATAAGATGTGTGCCTAGTACTCAAGGACACATTCCTTATTAACCATTGTTACCTAAGAAAAACCAAAGAGACAACACCATATCAGTGTACACAAAATCCCCTATTGAAATATAATCATAACTTAGCAAAGAATTCTAAAAGATGTTCTTAATTAATAAACTTTGTATTTGGAAATATTGTTTCTTTAGATTTAAAAAAGACTATGTTGTACAACACTTCTGTCTATTTATCCAGGAAATTATATCATAGCATATGTCACACGATAGCAATCTACAGTACCTAAAGTAAAAAGACAAATTTGCTCAAGAAAATAGATTTAGAAAAGAGATTTGAAAACTATAAGTTTGTCATCAAAGCTTTACTTAATTTAACAAAAAACTAGTTGGAGTTTGAAAATAAAAATCATTCATAGGAAATGAATAAGACAATGGCCAAAGTCATTATTCATACAAATAAAGCTAGAGTCACTATTTCCATTGCAGATAACTGAAATTTGGGCAGTGGTCTAACAATTAGAACTTATTTTCTGGGAAGACTTGTCAATATCATCAATTTTTTCCACGGTCTATTGTGTCTCTAGATCCAAATTAGATAGTTTTCCATTCTCAATTTCTACCTTTTAAGTACTGATTTCTAGCTCACCCTTTAAAACACAATTCTACCACTCCATTTTATTTTCTTTTTTCAAGAGAATTGGTAGGACCTTCCCATCCTCTGTTTTACAAGATCAATAACCATCCATCAATGATATAAAGAATAACAGATACACAACAAAGGCCAAAGATGTTCTTGTTGTATACCTATGTTCTAGGACTCATCTGACCTTACTGGTGCAAAGAGCTCACCCTGAAAAAATAGCATCCACGTGGAATTTAGAATATACTTTTTTAAATCAAGCTCCAAGTAAACCAATAAAAATATGAACATCCTTTTAATCAATAAAATCTCTTACTTAAAATAAAAGTGGCCTAGAATTTAATGTTATATCAACCATTTCAAGTAACTAACATCGGGTGAGAAATACAATCCATGCATATTGGACTAGTGAAATAATTGATTGGTAAAGCTCAAAAACAAATGACTTAGAGCTAAGAAATGCAAATGAATGACTTAGGACTAAGACATGAGGTTGCCCTTTCAACCCTGTCGTTAAATAACTCTTCTTTATGTCACTTACCATTAAACTTTTTTTGATACCAAGTGGAAGTGGTATTGTAACATTAACCTCTGATAGTTAGTTTTGACGACTACATCTCAAGATCCACTCCATTACTAGAATCTGGGGCTAGACAAGATACATGCAAAAAACCATCAACATGAAAATCAAATCTACATCCTTGTAAAAAAATGGGAGGAAAAAAAATATCCACAAATTGAAACAGACTGTAGGATACCTTATTCCTCCAACATGATTATCTTGTCATGAACAATAAAAAAATAAATCAGGAGAAATGTAATTTTTTCCACATTTTGACAATGAAATCTTTTGCATATTCTATGAATAATTGATGAAAAAAGTCAACTAAAGCTTATCAGCATCAGGATTATAGTAAAACATAAAGGAACCACTCCAACACATATATAATCCTAAACATAAGTATCTATACATATAAGTATTTACTTAGGATATTGTATTTTGTGAAAATATGGAAGTCAAACCTTTGAAATAACACAATTTATGGTACCACTGCCTTATGAAGTCCATTCATTCGAGTATTTACGAAGTCCATTCAGGAATTTATTCAAAGTTCAAAGTTCAAACAATTAACATGTAGTCTAAAAAAACTCAGATTTGAAAAGGAAATAGCCCAAAGATGTAGAGTATATATCTCACATTTATATATCCTAATTTCCAAACATTGAAATGACACCTTCTAGCATACTATTGTGAATTCAGCCAAAAATGGTAGAAGAAAATATTGATGATTATTTTGCTAATATAGAAGTTTTATACATGCATTTATTTAAATAGTTAGCTTGCAATGTCAAACAACAAATACATTGCATATTTAGTGCTAGTGTGTGAACTTGAGACAACGAAGTCCAACATTAACAGTTTTCCTACAATATGCACTAGCAGAATAGGTGAACAATAGTATTGTAGGTATGTGTTATGAATATATGTATTGCAGGCCAATAAGAGTATTGTTGGAACATTCATGTCCAACCCTTCCAATTTTGCCTATAATTGTCACTAGTCTAATAGGTGAACAATAGAAATGTAGGTGTGCATTTTGCATCACTTACCTAAATCCAACACCTTCAACATAGAAATTTCAAAGAATATGTCCAGAACTGGTAGGTAATTTGAAAAATGAAAGAGTTGGCTTGATTGTTTCTAGAGAAGAATAGATTCTTACATTGTTCAATGTAAATTCATGACACTTTTCCAAGATTAGATGGAACAAAAAGGAACCAAGCTAGAAGGTTATTTAAAGAATCCTTACTTAGCTAGGGTAAAATGTTAGCCCTTTTTTGTCAAAAAGCATAAATGTAAAAACTTTAAGAAATTCAGTGAAGAGACTATAGAAATGTTCTTATCAAACCACTAATGTAAACAAAGCTAAGAAATATTGCTTTGTAGAGGAGATATTCATGGTCAAATTAACAAGAAAGTGACCTTTTAGCATAGTTAATGCACTAGTGCTCATGTCGTAGTGTCCCAGGGCATGCTAGGGACTACAAGGAGTGCTCATGTACATCTAGAGAAGAGGTGGGGAGACATCGAGCTATAGTCAGGATGACTACAAGCAATGAGGGGAAGATACTTGAGGTACCCAACCTCTTGGATTATACCTTGCTATAGGAGCCCTGAAGAGAGGGTAGCAGGACTGGCAGATGTGGGCAGAGACAGATGTGGATGAAGTAGCAAAGAGTCCTACAATGCAGGAGTCCCCAAGAAATGTGAGGCTAGCAGGATGCAATAGTGTGAGCCCTAGTTGCGGTCATAAAGGAGCCCTAGTTGCGGTCACAAAGGAGCCCTAGCTACAATCATGAAGGGAGACCTAGACGCAGACTTGAAGGAGCTCTAGCCACTGTCAAAAAGGAAGCCCTAGCTATAGTAAAAGGTAGCACTAACCATAGTCAAAAGGAGGCTTAGCCACAATAAGAGAGGGGCCTAAGACGCAGTATAGAGAGAGGCCCAAGATGCAGTCAAGAGAGGCCAGATATGCGGCAAAAGGAAGGCTCTTATCCACAACAAAGGAGGCTTTAATCCGTAGCAAGAGGGAGGCCCTTATCAGCCATCAAGAAGAATCATATATCTGCAATCAAGGAATGTCTAAAGCAGCACTCAAAGAGGTCGTAGACACATTCAAAGGGAGGCCCTAGCCACTACAAGAAGGATCCATAAGACAGCAAGAATGAAGCCATAGAAGTAACGTGGAAGTCTTATGTTTTGCTTTAGGTAAAACGTGTGAAAGAGAGGTTATTTTGAGTGTTGTTCTTGGGTGCCCTTGTAGGGAGAAGGGCCAAAGTTTGAAGTTTGAGATCACAACAGGAAGAGGCATTCAACATGGGTTTAATAGGGTTGTTCTATAGCTATTCTAGGAAGACTGAAGGGTTGAAAAAAGGCTGAGTATCTTGCTTGAAGCTTCAACTAAAGGGTGAAACTCAACTAAAGGATGAATTAGCTCAATAAAGTTCATGATGGACTTTTAAAATCATATTATTATGAGTGAACCCAACTCTTATTATTGGGACTTATCCTAGTGTCCTGATATGTGGGATATAGAGGACAAATACGATCTCCCTTTCTCCATTGCATTCCTCCCACCTTGAAAATCAAAAGGGGACATAATGAACTTCATATACACATACTTAATATATATATATTCCCAATCTCTTGCATCTACTAGTTGTGCCTGCTTGACCTAGGCTCAAGAAATTAGTCAATCCAGAGCATGAATATCCCTACTTATTCTCCACATGCCTCTGGGTGGATCTCCCTATCCCTGTAGTGCTAGTAAAAGGGTTTGGGTCTGGTAAGGGCTACTAGCTAGTTTTTTGAAGCTTTGTATTTACATCTATTTTCACCTGGCCTTACCCTACTGTCATCTCTATGTATTCTCAAATTAAACCAACTACATAATCGAAAACTTTGTTCTTGTGTTGTATCTCAAAATACTTTTCAAACATAAAATTATAACATACTATCACAAGGAGACTAATCATGGTTTAACAGATCAAACTTGATATCTTACATTAACAATTTCCTTTCACGTGATGCCAGTCTTCTACCTAGACCTTTGAACCATGCCTAAAGGGGTGTACTACATGACTGGGGGTTTGCACTACCAGTAAACTTAATTATAACTGATTATGAGAACAAGATAGCATTTTTTATATACGAGATTGCTTAAATTAAAGATTAGCTTCTTGTATGAATTATAGTGCATTGATAGAAACAAAGATAGTTTCCAACAAAAAGCAGCAAAAGTCATAGGAGACACTTATTTCGCTTCTTTGGTGTTGGTCTTTGAAGACCACCACCACCACCATCAGTTCCACATTAATCCTCCTACACCTCAATAGTTGCAGGTACCACTTTGCCCCTGTTTCTTGAAATCTCTCTGATAGGAGTCTCTATAACCTTCTCAGAACAAAGAATCATAAGTGGATTGGTTCTGTGAGGCATCAACTCCTCACCATATTCAATAGCTTCCATCATCAACTTCCAGTATTTAAAATAAAAGAAAAAAACAAATTGGTTGTAAGAAGCTTCTCCAAATGCCATTTCTGTAGCTCTGGGAGAATTTTTGGGGACAACAAAATGTTTTCCATTTTCATCGACATTTATTTCAATTCTAGCATCATTTACTGGAAATGATAACGCAAAGATGTTTTATACTGTCTGGAAAAACAATATTCTATTTAGAACCAAATTCTCTAATCTGGCTTGCTTCTGTTTTTGCAAAATGTTAAATATGCTTGCCATATTCTTGTCTGCTTCTAATTTTTCATCTTTCAGGGACTCTTTCACTGCTTCAAGTCGAGTGCTTTCTATCGGTTTAGTCTGTTTTCTCTGTCCTATGGCTTTCTTTTGCTTGGGTTCATTATCCATTGCTCCAAGCACAGTGCAAATTCTTGCCACATGCTGGAAAACAGAAGCAGCTAAAAGCCCAATATTTCTCGATGATATTTGGGTTTGATCGTCATTTCCTTCCAAAGACCTGCTTCCATATGCCTAGTCACTATAGTTTCTTAGAATATCACTACTAATAAAATCAACTAGAGTATCACCATCATTGTTTCGTGATCTGTTAACAGTAGTGAGAAGTGTGGATGTGAGATCAAAGAGTGTATCCGCATCTGTAAGTTGCTCACGAGGTCTCTAAACAAAATTGTGCAAGCTTTCCACTTTGCTAATTATAGCCTCAAATTTTCCAGATTCTTCTTTTAAAATATTTTCTCTCTCCTTAGTAATCAAAGTCTTGACGAGATGATAATTTTACCTTAATATACAGTGTTGCACCATACTCTGATTGTTACCACTGCATGCAATAGCATCTTCTTTCTGTCTTGGGGGCTTACTGTGGCCTTGTTGTGATCCTTTTACCCCATGAAAGGAATCTTCAAGTGTCTGACTCAATGTTTCTTCCTCTTTAACTCTAGCTTGGGTACCAAGCCTTCTACCCATCCTTTCTATCACCTGCTTTTGGAGTTGATAGAAATGAAAATATTCAACCAAAGCTGGAAGGAAGGGCTTGAAATTGAGATTTCTGATTGAAGAAATACCGTGAAATGGAAAGAAAGCAAGAAGAGATTTTCATGTTGAATTGAAATGAGGGAGGGCAGGGAGTTGTAATTTCCCCTACCCTGAGAAGTCTACTTTGTAATAGAAGAGGGATGAAGGTCCACTACAGTGGATATAAAGTCCTAAGACATACACATTGTCAAATGAAATGTGTAGGTGCAGTGTGCCAATTAAGCGTGAGGATTTGGAGAAGTGACACATGTGGGAGAGTGGCCATATTATTGAAGAATTGCTTACATTGAGGAAGGACACCATTTGAATATGGCAAGAATGTCAATTATAACATGGAGAGTTTCCATAACCACTTTCTCATCTACATGAGGGAGATTACAATTTGTATATCTTTGTCTCAGTCCCATGGTGAATATATTAGTGTGAGGATCCATTGTTTCATGATCCATATTGTTGGCTTATTGGGCCTTGACCTAGGTTCGGAAGTGTTATTTAGCCAAACAAATCTCATAGCTACCGACCCTTTCGGCAATAGCCTGTGGAGCATGGACTGAGGTCTTACCCAAGGTAGCAGGGGAGGGTGCTAGAACCAGGTTTCCACACCCTTGGGATGTCTTGATGTGGTCTGGAGGGGTTACAAACTGTTATGTGGCCTCGTACCACTCTGCTTCTACATAGATCCGAAACAAGATGATTTCTTAATGCTTATTATTAATGAGTTGTTATAGATCAGATCTACTTTTTTACAGTCTTTAAGCAAACAATTAATGGAGATAACCAGTGCGTGTACCCAAAAATGTTATAGGTTTGCATAAACTCAAAACATAAGCATAAGCCCATAGATCAAAATAGATATATCAACTGTAAATTAACTAGATCCACAATATTCCAGAATCAACACAGTATTTCAGAAGAAACTTATCTTTATTGAGTTCTTTCGCCAATACAACTAGATCTACCCTGCGCACTCAGCTGTGAACTCTACTTGGCCTCTACGCATATAGCTACAAAGCCTCTATCTCCTACCCAACACCCTTGACTCGAACTTACAGACATAGAAAATATTGCCTTCACAAACCCATAGCACTAAGATTCATCCAAAACTAGAACTACCTTCTACCCTTAGAGCCTTACTCTATTTATACATTCCCATGGTCCGCGGACCATGGGCAGGCCGACTTACTTCCTATTATTCTATATTATTTCTTGGGCGGACAACCCTTTGACTCAATCTATTACATTTCGTGCTCCGCATTTTTCAGATATTTACAATATTATTATCCTAACTTATAGGCTTCAAGCCCCAAAACTATTACGCAGGACCGTCGCTACGCAAAAGGCCCCCAACACAATCATTGTGACTCATCCTGAGTCACTCTTCAGTGCGGCGATACGCGTTGCCTAGGCTCCACGGTTCACCTTCCTGTGAGTGACGTACTTCGTTCTGTTGCTCCCTCTTTGTCTCCTACAATGCTTCTTCCATCTCTTGCTCCATTATCTCTACCAATTCACGCAACCGATATTACTCATTCTACTCTGCTCGGTTAACACAGAACACCCTCTCATAGAATTTTAGCTCAACCTGGGGTGCCACATACGAGAACTTCGCACACCAACCCAGCCATTTTCCAAGTTCGTAACTTCAATACACACCATTTGCTGCAGCTTGTGTTGCAATTTTTCAAGACTGTTGCTGCTATCTGCAAGATCCCAATCTTCAAGGTGCATCAGAGACAACTTGTTAACTACAATTCCACCATTTTTCTCCATATTTATAGCCTTTCCCTTATCTTTTGTGGTTCACTGATTAGCCCATGGGTGAGGCAGTGGCATACAGACTAGTTCTGCTTCGTGTCCACAAATTTCCGGCACATCCCCTACCATCGATGCTAAACTCTGCACGGTACCCATAGCTGTCAACACTATACTCTTCAGAAAGCCCTGCATCTCCATTGCCCATGTCACCACCCTCAGGCTTACTCCTGGAGCGTAGACAATGAATAGTTCCATAGTGGCGGGAAGGCACAATAGCTTGCTGTTCTTCGAAGCGCAGCTCGTTCGGTGGATTCCCCCATAGGATTTATAAGCGTTTTGAAATTTAAATTCATTATCTCCCGCCTTTCCTGGTGCCATCATGTTAAGCACGCGGCAGTTCGTTCCAGATCTGGCTCGTATTCCGTCTCTTAATTGCCTGCCGCTCGCTCCCTTTTTCCATAACCCACCCATCTTGTCATGAATAGTGACAACAATGGTCACTTCTCTACTTATCAATGCTATAGTGCAGCTCTTTCCGTGCAACCACGACCATTGTAGTACACCAAATCTATGTGCACCCAGTTGTGGCGTAGCTTTCCCCCAGGCTGCTTTAATGTCCCTGCTCTCTTTCAACTCGCTGGAGCGGTGAGACTGTCCTTCAGTCAGTTAGTCAGGCGGTCAGCCCACCCGTGTAGAGATTTAGGTGACTTCCATTTACTCTACCTGGGAAGGGGTCTCCATTGAGCTTGGCAAGCTAGACCGCACCTCCATCTGTAACTTCTTTAACTACATAGGGTCCCAACCAATGCATTCGGAGCTTGCCAGGGAATTTCTCGAACTTGCTGTCATATAGTAATACTAGATCATTCTCCTTGAAAGTGCGCACCTTGATATGGCAATCATGCCACGCTTTCTCTCGTTGATTCTGTACCTGTTGATGGAATCCTGCTAGAAATAGCTCCTCCTCAAGTTCCTCCAGTTACGCGATCCTTTCTTCCAAAGCCCCGCAATCTACCATGCCGGTCGCCACTGCTATTCGTAAACTAGGTATAATGCATTCCGTTGGAATGATGACTTCCTTACCGTAGACTAACTAGAAAGGTGTGTGGCCCATCAACTTCTTGCACGTTCTTCAGTATGCCCATAGCACAACAGATATGCGAAAATCATAATCGTTTCGCTGCACATTATAGACCTTGGTCAACACTGTCTCTAAAATTTTGTTAAACGCTTCAACGGTCCCATTTGCCTGCAGATGGTATGACGTACTATGTTGATGATATATCTGAAATTCCTCAGTTAGCACATTGATAATCTCATTTAGGAAATGTGTTCCGTAGTCGCTCATTAAAATTTTGGGACATCCAAATCACGTTAACACATTCTCGAATAAGAATTTCGTGACTGTAGTGGCTATGCAGTCTTTAACTGGCTACACTTCCAGCGATCAAGTCAGGTATTCTGTCGCCGTGATGATATACTGTGCCCCTATCTTTCTTGGAGCTATGATAGGTCCCACAAAATTGATCGCCCATTTCTCGAATGGTTGTAGTGTCATCTATGGCTTGAGCAGAATTTCATCCCTCCATGATGGTTTCCCAGTTCGTCGACATACGTAGCAGACTCGACAGTACGCTTTCAAGTCTTGATGTAGAGTTGGCCACCATAGTCCCACGTGAAGAATCTTCTATGCTATGGCGTGGCCCGCATAATGTCCTCCAACAACCCCCCCATGTGCTTCAGCCAGGATCTATCCTCACTCAAATTCAGGTACATATCTGCATAATATTTCGTCATTGCCCATTTTGTAGAGGTGCCCTGCAATTACAGTAAATTCTACTATACGTATCACCAGTTCTTTCTTCTACTGAATGGAATATCCCTACAACACAGTTCCTGTGGTTAAGCAGTGAATTATATCCTCAAAATGGCCATCTGCGATGTGCACTGCACACAACTATGCATCTGGTAGTCCTTCCTCTAAGTTTGTGGGTTCTTCACTGTTCTCAATTCGGGACAAGTGATCTAGGCCTGGGTTTAGACATCCCAGCTTTATGATGACTTCGAAGTCATATTATTGAAATAATAGCAACCACCTACAAATGCGCCCCCTGCCAACACAGACTTATTCACTAGGTATTTTAGCGTAGAGTGGTCAGTATACATCTTAAAGTCTCCTCCAAGCAGATAGTGGTAGTATTTCTAGAGCATGTATATCATCGCCAATCCTTCTTTCTTAGTTCTGGAGTAGTTCTTCTCAAATTTTGACAATTGTCGACTTGCGAATGCGATTGAATGATCAATTCCCTCCTCTCCTTCCTGAGTGAGTACCATGCCCAACATGATACACGATGCGTCCATGTGCACATGAAATTCGATGTCCCATTTTGGAAAGACCAATATAGGGTCTAATGCCATCTTTTCCTTCAGCATTTCCAGAATTTTGTTACATTCCTCATTCCAGCAATAAGTAGCATCCTTCTTCATCAACTGTTCCATTAGTGTCATGATCTGTGCGTAGCTTTTTATCAACTTTCGATAGTAACCAGTGTGTCCTAGTGTGGCACACAGTTGTTTGACACTTCACGGCACTTGTATATTGAGTATGACAGCAATCTTCACCAGATCCACCATCAGACCTTTCTTACAAACCACATGGCCAAGCAGGTTCCCGAAGGGGACGAGGAAAGTACACTTCTTTAGGTTTAGCTCAATCTGGTGCCATCGACAAGTATCCAACATTAACCATAAGCTCATGGTATGTTTCTTAACTAGCCTGAATACGGTCCAATCATCAAGATATACTTCTAAGAACTTGTGTATAAATTCCTTGAATACAGCTATCAGAACGCATGAGAATATCGTTGACGCATTCTTTAGTCCAAAGGGCATCACCGTATACTGAAAACAGCCTGATTCAGTAGCGAATGTTTTTTTACTCCTATCCTCCGACGTGATCTTCATCTGGTGGTACCCCGAGAAGCCATCCGTAAAGGAGTATGCTTCCTATCCTCCCACATTTTCCAGTACCTCATCTGTAAATGGCGTCGGAAATGAATTGTTAAAACAAGCATCATTGAGCTTCCGGAGATCCACGCAGATGCGGATTTCACCTTTCTATTTTTTCTCCTGCACAATCATAGGACTCACCCAGTCAAACTCCTCCACTAGTTCAAGTATTCCTGATGCAAACATCTTATCCAACTCTTCGTAGACCTTTGCTTTGTATTTTGGATTCAATTGGTAAGGCCGCTGCTTAACTGGCTTTGCATCCACCTTCAGGGTTATCTTCATCATTCCCAGGTCACTAAGGATCCCTTTTAGCTCTGTGATTTTAGTCAGGAATAAATATTAATACTCTCATAGCAATTTGACGACCTTCTCCACCGTGGCATCATCCCAATAGTCCCCAAGCATTGCATACATTGGCTCTTCCTCTGTTCCAATATTTACCTGTTTCGTTTTCAGTGGTGCGCTGATGTCTGGGTCCTCAATTGCTGGTCTGCGAACCTCACGACTCCCCTCTATTTCAGTAATATTAATGTTTCTAGGGTTGTCCTCATCATCTTCTATCTACACATTGTAACATTCCAGGGCCTGGCTCAACTATTGTGACTAGTCTGGCTACACAATTTCTTCTGGTTCCAGTAGTATTTTCAAAATAGCGGCCTTTACAAGCTGTAACGCATCGTCCACCATATCCATCCATTAATCTTCAAAGAGGAACGTTAACAAAAACCCTTTGCGCAAGATATCCCATTTGCATGTACCATGTCGGAGCTCTGTTTCCATATACCAGTTCCTCGGAAAGACATCCAGTGTATGATAAAATAAGTATACCCAATCCAATTGAGGCTCTTCTCCATAGGCTTGGACCCATCTAGTAAGGTGCATATGTGGGTTAGTACGTCCATCATATTTCTTAGTTATTCGTAGTTCTAGCTTCCCAAATCTTATCTGCATCATGCGCCTGCAACCGCGCCAATCATTGAAGGTTCATTCATGTGTGCCCCACCAATGCACAGGCATCACGTGCAAGGCCCATCTCAATGCATCAAACCGTTGGTGCTCTAGAACCGTGCTTTCAAATTTAGTCAGAAATTCATCCACTACTGTCAGCCCATCATACATCAGTAGTTCGCGATCCTGAGCTTTGACACAATACAACGACTTAGTCATCATATTTTAGTTGAGCATGGTTATTCCATTCAACTGATTATGCCATCACTCATCTTCCTCATTTAAATCTTCAGTGCATGACTCTACATGCCCCCACGATATTCTCCCTTCCACAGTCGGATTGACCCACTCTTGATTTTGTGCTATAATTTTGTAGATACAATCTAATTCATCATTACTTCCTTCATCGCGTGGGGGTTCAGTGTAACGCAGTCCTTCAGCTGGGTCTAGCAGAATGACTATGCAGAGCGAAATTTTCTCAAATATCATCTTCCGCTTCTTTAAATTAATAACCTCATTCATATCGGTGGCCTAGTCGATCCCTAACAACGCAGGGTAAGGGCTACTTTCATCCATGATTTCTATTACCTCAAAGTCCATTTGGGTGCTCGCGCCTTCTATATCTACCGTAATTCCTTGCAGTCTTCCCATGGGCAGGATCTTCTGTTGGTTCACCATCCACAATTGAATAGGAGACCATTGTAGTGTGGGCTTGCCCATGCACTCCCATGTCTGTTTAGGTAGTACATTTGCATCTAAGCCCAAGTCCAGAATGCTCTGATCCATCTCATAGTCGCCAATTTGTGCCATTAATCACATTTCCCGCCTAGTCCGTGACGCATGTTTTCCCAATTTCTGGACCACGCGAGGTTCACCCGACCCGATGCACCTAGTGATCAATTCTTGTAATCCTTTAACCGCCCTATTGTCGCGAAGCAATTTCATGCATGTCTATAAAAAGGTAGCTAGCATTGAGGGATCCCTCTTTGGCTTGGGTTGATCCTTACTACCTATGGTAGAGACCTCCGCGAAGCTCTTCCTAGCTTCCAGATCTGTCTCCTTGTGAATCTCAACATCGTCCTTGGTTACTTTCCCCTTATCCTCCCCTGTAGCTGTGCCACTTATGAGCACCATCTTTATGTTGGGGTCTTCCTTGCACGGTTCAGCCCTCATCATTTGGACGTTCTGCATCGTTGTAGGTTATGCTACCCTCCTCTCACATATCTATGCTATTAAGGTGGGGCAATCTATCATTTCATGATCAATCTGTTCATAGTACAGGCACGATATTCTGGTCGAGATGGTACAGTCCCGCATGTAGTGTCCTATTCCTCCGCAATTGTAACAGATTAGCTACCCACGACCCCTTCCTAGCCCCATTCCTCCCCGTCCTCGTCCATGTCCCTCAAACCCACCGCACGCTATCACCATGGCTGGATCCTGACCTCGCGCTTCAGTCTGCATTCTGTAGGCAAGTGATCGGTCCATAAATAATTGATAACTACGAAAGTATCGCTCCTCGTGGCCCACCGATCTACAAAAGTTGCAAAATAGCTATTGGGGGGTCTAGTTAAATTTTGGCAGTAGATGACAGTTGTCTGTGTTGTGCTTTCCTCCCACCTCGCAGATTGCACACCAGAGCGAGGGTGTCACGCTTGGCCCTACTTATGCCTCTGGTCACAATGGTGTTGGTCCCATCGTTGCCACATAGTTCGCAAAGACCAGACAGTGATCTTTATCATGACCCTAGCTTCTACACTTTACACAACACACTTCCTCTCGTGCTTCTGGGCAGGGTGCCTATTCTTCTTTTAACTTCTGCATTTCTAAACACAGGTTTTGTATTTACACATGGATTTGCTAAACTCCCAACCCCCGATCCTATATTGGAGTTTCATGCAACCTCATCGCTGTCTCTAATGCTTCATCCTGGGTTGAGATATTTTTATGTGTCAGTGATGCCAAAAACCATGCGCAATGCTGCACATATTAGAGCGTCATGTTTGCCTTGCGGATTGTACTTTTCAATCTCTGATCTAGATCCCACAAAGTTTCATCAAGCATCATCATGATCTCCTTGAACCCTATGATCGACTGTGTTTCTAATTTCGAACGTCTAATTTTTTTTTTCAATTCGGTCCAGATCTCCGTTGTTCCCACATTTGGGTGATCATTTGAGTACTTTATATACCATGTCAGCGCTCAGACCTATAGTGCGCTAACTAGGGTAGCCTTTTTAATGTTATCATCTGTAACTCCATGCACTTCCCATACTGCTGTTACCACGAACCAAAATTGTTCTGGATCTTCACTTCTTGCTCCTTTGAATATCGGTAACTGGATCGCGCTCGTCATGGTTAACCTTTGGTTTGGTGTCAGTGTACTAGGACCTACTATGAACTCGTATCGCTTCTGATCCAATCAATCCTCCGACTCTTTCTTCGTAGTGTTCCAGCGTCTCGACATCAGACACCCCTTAGGCAAATCCCAGTCTCAACAACAGAACCATTTGTTGGCTTATTGGGCCCTGACCCAAGTTCAGAAGAGTTAATTAGCCAAACAAATCCCACAGCTACCGGCCCTTTTGGGAACAGCCCGCGGAGCACGAACTGAGGTCTCACCTGAGGTAGCAGGGGAGGGTGCTGGAACAAGGTTTTCATACCCTTGGGATGTCTTGATGTGGTCTACAGGGGTCGTGAACCATTTTGTGGCCTCGCGCCACTCTGCTTCCACATAGATCTGGAACAAGATGATTTCTTAATGCTTATTATTAATGAGTTGTTATAGATCGGATCTACTTTTTTACAGTCTTTAAGCAAACAATTAATGGAGATAACTAGTGAGTGTACCAAAAAACATTATAGATTTGCATAAAATTAGAACATAAGCATAAGCGCATAGATCAAAATAGATATATCAACCATAAATTAACCAGATCCACAATATTCCAGAATCAACACAGTATTTCAGAACCAACTTATCTTTATTCAATTCTTTCGCCAATACAACCAGATCTGCCCTGTGCACTTAGCTGCAGGGGTCCACGCACATAGCTGCAGACTCTACCAGGCCTCTACGCACATAGCTGCAGAGCCTCTATCTCCTACCCAACACCCTTGACTCGAACTTATAGACGCAGAAAATATTGCCTTCACAAACCCATAGCACTAAGATTCATCCAAAATAAGAACTACCTTCTACCCTTAGAGCCTCGCTCTATTTATACATTCCCATCATCCTCGGACCATGGGTAGGTCCACTTACTTCCTATTATTCTATATTATTTCTTAGGTGGACAACCCCTTGACTTAATCTATTAAATTTTGCACTCCACATTTTTCAGAGATTTACAATATTATTATCCTAACTTATAGGCTTCAAGCCCCAAAACTATTACGTGTGATCGCTGCTACCCAACACATATGTTGGATGTTTTACTGAACTTGAGCTTTATAAGGAAATCTCTTTAGATATCCAGAACATCTCATAAATTTATTTGAACAATTATTATCTTGCAACAATATTTATTAATGAATAATTGCTTGGTAATGTACACATGCATAGAAGAGTGTGACCGATGGCATGGATACTCGACCTTTCGGGTCAAAATGGCCACTTATAAAGGTAATATTTGGAATATCCTTTGAGCCTTTCTTGGAGATGGCATCCAAGAAGTTGGAGTGAGGACATCAAGGAACTCTATATTTTCACATATTCCAGCTGAATCACCAAACATGTAAGAGAAACTAAAACCACGGGTTATATAAGTAATAGCCCCAATGTATGGGAAATCCAGGCTTTTAGAGGAATATTTCCGCATTTAATAATTGGATGAGGATGAATATTTCTATTACATTATGTGTTGTTATTGCTATTTTTGGACGTTTTGCGTGAACACTTGGCCCATATTCAAGAACATCCAATAACGTTCGAGTCCAAGAAAGATTTAAAGAGATCATTTATCAAATTAGTTTTCTAGCTATGAAAGACAATCAAGTTTTGGAAGAGATACATCGTAGTACTATCAAAGCAGATTGTGGACCATGTTAGAAAATGGATCAAAAAGGTTTTCAGAATGCCTGCTAAAATATGACATTTAGCATTGTCTTAGCATTTTCTTATCAACTTTCATGGAGGCAAAAAGTGATAGGAAACTTGCACAATAATGGCGGCCACTAGAATGAGAAACAAAATGAATTAGTAAAATAGAATCTATTGCTATGATGACACATGGAAGATACTTATTACTCTCAACGTGGTTGTACAGGAAAAATAGTTTTTGCCTTTGAGTATAGTTGATGTATCGTAATGTAGTGGTCGTTTCCCTGCTACAATAAAACAAATATATATCTATCTCAAGGTGAATGAATAACACTAGTATATCTTCAAATGATATGGGCTATGTGTTTTTCTCAACAGTTAGGAAAGTCTATATCAGTCGTAGTGCGATGAAGCAATAGGTTCGAGTTTCCGTGCCCATGCTGTCAAAGTATATCGATACAAGTGATGAAAAATCATATGTTCAATTCCCTGGAACATATATTCTTTTCATTACTTGTCCAGGATAAATCCACGACCATAGTTGAGAAATGTAATCAAAAGAAAATAAATATGTAGTTTGTTTAAACATATGTGGCATGAGTGGAAAACATCTGCACTAAATTACAAAATGTGAAAGTCAAAGTTCTGTATAAAAGTTTTAAATTAAAAAAATTTCAAATAGTTGCGAAGAAGTATAATGAATGCAACTACCCAACACTCATCCAATGGCCATTCGAGGAGGGTCGAAGCCATCCATCAATATGAAGAGATCTATAAAAGAAAACAGGGACTTTGAAGAAGGGATCCCTGATTTTTCATACCCAAATGTTGCCAAATTATTGAGCAATGGCTTGACAAGTTAGTGAGGTTTTCCCTTTTGTTTTTGTTTCAATCTATTTTCATGCATATATTTTTGCTCATACGATGTCATTAGTGGACCTTAATATACGGTGCTGCACCATACTCTAATTGTTACCACTGCATGCGGTAGCATCTTCATTCTCTCTTGGGGGCTTACTGTAGCCTTGTTGTGATCCTTTTACCCCATGAGCGGAATCTTGCAGTGTCTGACTCAATGTTTCTTCCTCTTTAACTATGTCTTGGGTACCAAGCTTTCTACCCATCCCTTCTATCACCTGCTTTTGGAGTTGAGATCAATGCAAAAATTCAACCAAAGCTAGAAGGAAGGGCTTGAAATCTATGTTACTAGAAACCAGAAAGTGGAAACAAAATGAGAAACGACAATGAGATGAGAAACAGAGTTTGGAGATTTCACATTCAAGAAACGAGGAGAGGGAAAAACAAGACAAATATTAAACATACACCCAAGCATTTGTTTCACATTTAAGAAACGAGGATAGAGAAGAAACAAGAAAAATATGAAACATAAAACCAAGCATTCATCATTAACATTCTAGAATACTATGGTTCATAGGTAGTTTCTCATAGGCTTCCGCTGCTCATAGTGGCCATTCCTTAATACTTATAGTGATCAACAAAGCTTCCATTTCTTAGATAAGCCATTCTTGAATACCCATGTTTGATCCTCTAGACTGGCAAATACAATAGTGAAGAAACACTTGGCACCGAATTCAAGTTTTATTTAGCCCTTGCATTTTCTGGATGAGTACATGATCCCACATACATTGTATATATTCTTAGATGTGACATGAGTGGACCTCAAATTTGGGATCTATTGTATCATTTTCCACAAAGTTATTGGATTATTGTTTCCATGGTTGGGTAACAAGATGGTGGAGATTGAGTTGATCTCCATTGGATATAAAGCCAAAAATAGAGGGTTGTCTCGAACTATTGCCACTTGTAGAACCATAAATACTACAACATGTGTTTGAAGACAAAATCTAAAGAGAAAACTTTCAAAAATTTATCTTTAATCCATTATAATAGAAAAATAATCTTTATAATAATAAAAATAATATATTATAAAGTATAGTTGAACCAGATATTAAATTTCTAGTTTGTGATAAAGAAAAATTAACTAAATTATTTAACTACTAATTTATAAAATATATATAAAATATCTATACACATTACTAGTTTATAAAAGAGATTTGATCCCTTTAGGGTGTTGGTATATCTGAAATTAAGATGGATCTAGGCTAGTATATATTATTTACCATAATTATTGTTAAAGTGTATAATGGATATCTCATATTTGTATTTGCATTGATTAAATGATTATTATATGTAGTCATGTTTTATATTAATTATTTTAATGCATCATATATGTGGATTTGTATAGTAAATTTATTTTTATGTTAAATTTTAATAGTTAAATTTAGATATTCTTTCTTGATATTAGTTATTTTTTATTAATTTTCATTTTATTCTGTTGGATCCATTAAAATTTGTTATATGAGTCAATGTTTCCATTAACAAGTGTGGTTGATCAATATATATAAGTGAAATAAATTATTAAAATGTGAATTTTTTAATTTCTACTTAGTTAAATATTATATATAAATATCTCTTGTGATTATAACATACCAAACCATTCATTTCTAGTTGTTAAATATGATTATGTTCAAATAACTTTAAAAAAATTGTTATTACCCATGGTTAGAACTTGCCAAACCATTCTTTTTTAGTCCCTAGATTTGTTTATGTTAAAATAACTTTTCAAAAAATGTTATGGCCAATAGTTTTGTTATATTCCATGGTTTTGTACTTTATATTCATTTAATTTGCTAGTTTTTGCACATAATTTTGTTAGATTCCATGGTTGTGTATTTAATATTTATTTAATTTATTAGTTTTTTCTCATCAATTTTCTTTCATAAATTAAAACAAGGGAGAGAGACCTTGAAGTCTTGAAAAGAAATGTCGTAATCTAGGTATTTTATTCTAGGCCCCTCTTAATATATTTTTGGTTGTTAGATTCTTGTGCCAAGAGACCCTTTCCACCTGGGAAATATGTTATAATATTTGGTATTTTAACTCAGTCAAAATAAAACAAAATCAAATCAAATAAAAAAATTAAAAAAACATAAAATTCTCCAGTGCATAGTTTTTTCTTGCCCATGGTTTTTTCCCATGGTACTCCTAACCCATGGTTTTTGTCCATGGTATTTTTTTTGCAATGTAGCTTATTCAAAGGCTAATAACTAAAGCAACCTAGATCCATTTTAACTATGGATCAAGCATTGAGAGGATAAAATATCTTCACTTAAAGAGGTTTGTAGAGAGAGAGAGAGAGAGAGAGAGAGAGAGAGAGAGAGAGATTTGATCTATCTTGATGCTCGAGAGAGATAGATCTACAGTAGTTATTTATAAATGAAGAGGAGTTCTTGTAGTAGTACTCCTATTTGTTTTGTACTTAAAATTTATTAAATGATGGATTTCTATTTTGTTTTTTGATTTTTGAGACTTGTTTATTTTTAGAAATTTACAATTATTTCTATTACTACTTTTACGTAATTATGAAACTTTCCATATTTATCATACTTGAAATTATGTTTGTATTATAGACATATTAATCAATAGCTTGTTGCTCTCAATCTTTGTTATTGCAAATTAACTAACATAATCTCTCTTATCACTCATGAAAAAAGTATTTATGGGATAAAACTATTAATGGGATGGATAATAGATAATTATTATTTTTTATATATGAAATTAATGTCTTTGGTTGATGATATTTAATATTATAGATAGTCTAATAGTTGATAAAAGTTTCTATAGGATGGTTTTATCAAAATCCTTTTCCAATTATTTGAGAGGTTATAAACCAGACCAATGATAAAAAAAATATTGTGTCCCAATGTTTATATAAAATAATTAATTAACTAGAAAAATTAACTAAATTATTTAACTACTAATTTATAAGTATATATATAAAATATCGATATACATTACTAATTTATAAAAATATATATAAAAAAACCTTATACATTTAAATTTATTATTTTATATAAAAATACACATTTTAAATATTAGATACAATCACTCAATCCACTTTTAAATAAAAGCAACACAAAAATAACATTTTTTTTCTTGTAAAAACTTAACCATACACTGCTACACATCAATGGCTACGATTAAAAAAAATAGCATAACTTTAACTAATAAAATCCCTAGATAGTCAATGTTGTTAAAGATATATTAAGCACTATTGCAAGGTGTTGTCACTAGGGAGAACACCGAACCTATTTGCAACAAACCTGTTCCATTAGCACCTTAGCTATATGTGGTTGACTTCTAACCATAGACTATGAAAATGCCTTCAAAAATTATCAAGAAAACCAATGTTTTTTATGATTCATGTCAACGCCCAATCAGGAAGAGATCCATATTGCAAATGAACCAGATTAACGTTTTCCATAAAACAGTTTTAAGAAACAAACCATTTTTGGAAAACCCAGTTTCTTGCATTAAAAAACAAAAAGTACCGTATAAAATACCATTTTCTGTACCATTCCATTTTTTATACGGTTTTTTCAGAAACGAAGACTTTTGTTACATTTCTAGTAACGGAGCTTGATACTTCTGATTAAGAACTACTGTGAAATGGAAAGAGAGCAAGAAAATCTTTTCTTGTTGCATTGAAATGAGGAGGGTAGGGAGTTACCTTGAGAAGTCTATGTTATTGCGTTATTGTTTTTTCCATTGTTTTCCTGGTGTGGTATACTACCAAACTACTATTTTTGTAATTTCTGGTGTGGTATACTACCAAACTACAACAATTGAAATCGAGGAAGGAATTAAAGGAGAGAAAGGGTACCTGTGCAAGTATTTTCTTGGGCCCCTGAAAGAAGACCAAGGCTTCCGATCCTTCCATCGTGGTCCAAATTTTCCTAGAAAAAATAGATCTATGTTTTGTGAGCAAGCCATTAAAGAGATCCTCCTCGATCTTATTTCTCAACGCATCCAAATTCAACCATGAAACAATAACTGTCACACCAACATTTCATGTGAAAATATAAAACAAATTTGCAAATCAATTCTAAGAATGGCCATCGATCTAGAAAACCTAAAAATTGATCCAATGACTTGTACCTACTTCCATATAGCCACAAATCAGATTGTACTGTGGCCATGATCATTCCTTTTTTTTCAACTATTCAACATACATTTCATGTAAAAATATAAAACAAATTTGCAAATCAATTCTAAGAATGGCCATCGATCTAGAAACCCTAAAGATTGATCCAACGATTTGTACCTATTTCCATATAGCCACAAATCAGATTGTACTGTGCCCATTGTCTTTCATTTTCTCTTCAACTACTCAACATTCATTCAAATACACTAAGGCGGGGAAGAAAACTTGTTCTGGTCTTTCCTTTTTTTTCAACTACTCAATATTCATTCGAATACACTAAGGCGGGGAAGAAAATGTGACATAATGGTCTTTCCTCTTTTTTCAACTACTCAACATTCATTCAAATACACTAAGGCAAGGAATAAAACGTGGCAAAATGGCTTTTCCTTTTTTTTCAACTACTCAACATTCATTCGAATACACTAAGGCGGGAAAGAAAACGCTGCAGAAATTGAATTTTTAATTTGGATGATCGTTAAATTTTTTAATTATAATTATTTATTTTTTAATAAATTTTAAAAACATTATATTTTATGAATATATCAAAATGTATGGAATGTATATTTTCTTATCTTATTGTATACTCATTTCAAAAAATTATATTTTTTATTTTTCAAAATTACAAAATAATTAACCATGTTGTAAGTTGTAATTTTAAACAAATTCAGGTTTTGATTTTATATAATTAATCAAAAAAATATAAATATTTTAATTGAGGCTTCTGTGATCCATGTCAATATTAAGAGAATTCTTTGGCTTAAATCACATGATAGTATATTTTTTGACGCGTTTCGAATCAACCAACTAGTGTGCTTCATCGTCAGGACAAGTTGAAGAATCAGATCTAGATTTCAGGTTAAATAGACAGAGAAGAACTTCCAACGGCTATAATTTTTGACTAGGCAACGGCTAAATTATATCCGTTGGAAGTTCTGCTCTGTCTATTTAACATGCAATATAGATCTGATTCTTCAACTTGTCCTAACAATGAACCACACTGGTTGGCTCGAAACGCGTCAACAAATATACTGTCATGTGATTTAAGCCAAAGAATTCTCTTAAACTATAAATATTTTTTATTAATATTTAATTATCTAATACTAATATTATGGGTTTCCATGTTATTTAAACAAATGATATTTGGTTTTATAACTATTATGTCAAATTTTAAAGCTAAAAATTAACTTTTAACAATGCAATATTTTATAACCAATTTGGATGTAGTTCATTGTTATGGCAGTGAAAAATGAATCTCATGAGTCAATTTGGTTGTAGTTTATTGTGATGGTAGTAAAAAATGAATCTCATGAGCCAGGTCCCACTGACACATTGGTATAGTTCGACCCAAGGAACCATTGATCTTTCTCCATTAAACCGTAATATTGTACCGAGAAGCACCATAATGTATGGCATATCTATTTCCCACAATTGAAAAAGCACCATAAATCCTTCTACATGAGCATTTTTCTTCCGTATTGTTGAACTAAACATGGCAAGACTTTCTTGTGGCAACAATAATTTCTGAAACCCTCATCCCCCCTATCACAATATATCTTAGAATCCATCATGTTGGAGTGAAGTGTCCCTATTAAACATATAGGAGTGTAGGGGAACACAACCTCAAAGTCAATGGGAAGCCAAGGGGAAAGGTTTATGCATCTAAGAGGGATACCTTGATTACATAGATGTGGTTTTCTAAGCTTTTGCATTAATCAAATGTATATTTGAGGGGGAATTCAGCCATAAAAAAATGCTTGACTGAATTTTCATACACAAGGGTTGATTCTACTTCGAATTTTGATACATTGTGTTTACTCACTTTAATGTCATTACATATAACTAATAATTTGCAAGTCCTTGTTGATGAGCCCCAAATTTGGTAACATTTTGGGCTCATTTGGCCTAACTACGTTTGCTCAATCCTTCATTTTTCATAACTTATGCATCATTTTTTAGTATGTTTATGTCATTTGTACGAATAAGGGCAGTCACTATTCCTATGTGCCTAACACGTGCTCATTTCAGGTTTTTTGACACATGTTGGAGCAAAACCGAGCAGATAAGGGCTAGGAGACAGCCAAGATGGGGTTGAGGATTCGTAGGAGGGTTGTCCACGGCATTAAATGGCCTTCCTCGGGATCTTTACCCCCAACTCCGAGCTCCAACAACCACCACAACAGGATCTAGAAGGCAGCCAAACAGATTTTGTGGAAGCAGCTGTTCACTCCCAGTTTGGTCAGCCAAGTCCCATAGATTTAAGAGGCTAGCTTGGGGCCTCGTGATGTATAAATGATAAGGCTTCAGGCCTTCGAAAAGGACTTTTGAAAAACTGTTGCACAATCTGCACTACGAGCTGCCAGCTCTGTTTTTGCTCTTTTGTAGCCATCATTGGCAGACCTTTTGACTTATGATTATTATTTTTTAATGATAAGCAGTCAGATTTGATCTTAGCTCTGATTTTCTAAAGGAGCCATAGCTCTCGGGGTTGGGCCCAACCTGAGAGCCTAGGGCCTCCTTCTTTTGTATTGATATCTTTTCTTTCAGCAATATGGTTTTCTTTACATGCATTTGAAACACAGTTTGTTGAGTTAGATTTCATGGTGTGGTTAAGTAGGTCATTGTTAGAAGATAGAGTTGCTCTAGATGTTTAGAATAGAGTAAAGAGATTAGAATTGATAAAAGTTCCAGAAAAGGGTTGCCTGCACTCTCATTTTCACCTCTTTCTAGGGGCTGGAATTGCAGACAATGCTACCCACCAAAAAACATTAGTTTGCATACTCATGCAATCTTTGGTGCAATATTTTCATTTGTAGAAGTTATCCATGTGCTCAGACCTCTTGGAATGTTTCTTTGCTTCAGTACCATACATGGTTCTCTTTAGAAATAACGTTGTTGTTCATTGGTTTCATTAAACAGTTAGGATAGATTAGTAATATTTTGATTATGTGCAGGACGTGGATGATTTGGTTCAGTTTACACTGTGCAGTGCAACTCCATCACTCTCTCGTCCTTCTAAGCTTCGTCCAGGCCAACTGCTCATCTCCAAATTAGACCCCTCGTCTCACAACTACTCTACTGCCCACGTCATCCTACCTTTTTGGCCTTCCATTCCCTCTGCCCTCTTTAAGACAAACTAGCTTTACACACCCTCTCATCACCTCATCTCTCTGTCACTAAGTCATTACAAACCCCTCTCCTACCTCCCTATCCATCCATGCAGCCTCTTCCACTCACCCATCATCCAAAATCCAATCGTAGAACATCCTGTAGGAATTACTGAACATCCTGTAGAAATTCTGAAACATCCTGTAGAACCCCTGCAGACTTCCTGTAGAAGCTCATAAACGCGGTTTCTTGGCAGCCAAACTTTGTGAAACTCTCTGGAAGGATGTTAGGGACTCCTTAGACCCTCTCTGAACCTTCTTGACCTCTTCCAAGCATTTCCCCTCCGTGATCTGCCTCTGCACAGTAAAAAGTCGGTTACAAGCACATGCGTGATAATTCTAAATAACTTATTCAAAAATACAAAAAGATGTTTTCTTCAGGTAGAAGTAGTCTAGACACATGCATATCACCTTCATAGAAGTAATGGCATCTCTTTCAGTAGTTTTCATTCCCATCTTTGCATCAGTAGGACTAGCTGGTAGAATTAGGGTTTGCTAGGGTTTGCGTTTCTTGTTGGCTTTCAGTTCCTTTCAGCAAGTAGATTAGCTTCCTTTGAGTTAGCTTTCGTTCATCAGTTAAAAAAGCTTCTTCTAAGAGCTCATAGAAGTTGGCTTGAGCCCCTATCGGACTTGTGCCAGCTGACCAAGTGACAGCTGCGGCAAGAGCTAGTACTTGTGCATACAGCACCGTCGCTTCCAAGTTTGTTACGAACTACCGGGTTGATAAAAGTAAAGAAGGAAGTTCCAGGAGTTGTAGCATTATTGCTACAATACTGGAGCCCACCATCTTTTTGGCGCCGTTGCCGGGGAAGCGTCAGAGTATTGGTGATTGTTGCTTTTCTTCTATTTTCCTACTCTCGCCTTCTGCTAAGTAGTTTATTTCATTTCCATTCTGCAATTTCCTTTCCGAAAAAGTAGCATAGACATTTCCTGCTTTCATAGATTAACATTTCAATTCCGCAATTTCATTTCTGCAAGCGTAGATTAGCATTTCAATTCCGCAAGCGTAGCCTAGCATTTCATTCCTGCAATTTCATTTGAGCAAAATAGATTAGTTCTTTCATGCTTTCATTTCAATTCCGCATTTCCATTTCAGCAAAATAGTTAGTTTCAGTTCAATCTGTTTTAGTTTTGCAGGTACCAGAAAAAAAACAAAAGCAATCAAAAGTCTTTCCATTTCATGCCTCAAAGAAATCGAGATAAAACAGGCAAATTCTTACCCAACACCCCCACCACGTCACTGAGTCACCCTTCTCTCTTCTTTGGTGACAGTGATCCAGAAGAACCTATAGGCGAGCCTCCTGAGATATACGAAGATCCTATAACAGAAGAAGAGTTAGAGAACACTCCATCTGAAGCTATGGCTGACAATAGGGGAGAAGATGAGAGAATTGAAGGTGCCTTCCCCATCCGAGAGACCAATGGAGACATGAAAATGAAGAACATAAGCCCCTCCACTTTACCTCACTTCCATGGACTGACTACTGAAGACCCTGATACCTTCCTGCTTGAGTTTTCCGTCCTTTGTCGAACCTATGACTATACCGAAGATGAGCAAAAACTAAAACTCTTCCCCTCTACCCTTAAGGATGCAGCATTACGCTGGTTCATGGGCTTACTTGGGAACAGTATCACCACTTGGGCCCAGATGCGGCAAGCTTTCAATACCAAATACCGGGACTACTGTAGGTCCAAGGAAGCCAAGGGAGAAATCTATCGGATGACCATGGGGAATGATGAGTCCTTAGAAGATTACGAGGAAAGGTTCCAACTCAGCTATAAACGGGCCAGGTGCACACTTGACCCTGAATCTCTCAAGTTGGTCCTGCTCCGAGGAGTCCCTGAAGACCTCTTAGATACCCTTCACATGCTAGCTGGAGGAGATATTTACCAACTACCTTATGAGGATATAAAGACTGTGTTTAGGAACCACTCTAGGGCAGCCTGGAAAAGAGGTAGAGGAAACCTCCTCTCAGCTAGTATTCCTTTCTCCAAACATGAGTTTGCAAATCAATTAGAGGACCTTAAGAGTGAGGTGAGACAGACCATTGCCATGCAACTTGATACATTCCGAATCCAGCAGAAGAAAGAGGAAGCTGAGAGGGCTTTGGCTATCTTCTGCCCTAGGTGTACAAGGAAACCCCCTAAGAACGAGTGCCCATTACATTCGGTTGAGGTATGTTTTGTTTATGAGGAGGACCACCCCACAAACCAATGTCCAACCTTACTTGGGCTTAAAGCCATGTACCAAGGGATAGAAGCGCCCACTGAACCTCTCTATTTCCTCAACCAAAGGAGGCCACATGGACCTAGACCTTACCAACAGGGGATGCAAGGGACACCCCAAGCTTATTATAGCCCCAACCAATCTGCTCCTATGCCTTCCTGGGGTCCCCCTACTCATCCTTCCTAGTCTGTGCCTCCTCCATGCTCTTACCCGCCTCAGTACCATACTCAGCCCACTACTCATTCGTTTCACTCACATGCCCAGCCACAACCCCAGTATAATACTTCTCCCGCCATTTTGCCTCCACCACCAGCTCAACCACAACCATTACCTCCTGCTCCTCCAAGGCAACCCCAAATGCCTGCTCAACCGAACCCGAACCCCAACAACTGACAGGCCCAGTAGGTATATACTGGGGAAACATCATGCCCTACATATGCTGTGGAGATCTAGGAGATCAACCTGCGATCTAGAAAGACTCTTCCGGATTGCCAACCTCCTCCCCCAGAGGACGAGGAAGATAAACAGGAAAGCGAACCAAAAGCCATTCCACCCTTTCCTAAGAGACTAACGGCCACCACACAACCCGACCCAGAGGAGGATGAGCTTCTGGGAGAACTCAAACAGTTGTGTGTGAGAATACCACTTCTCCAAGCCATCAAAGATGTACCGATATACAACAAACTGGTTAAGGAAAAGTGTTTCAGACACCCAGGCAGGCGAAAAAGAGACGCTTCAACCATCAATGTCATAGGACAACTGTCTGATCTTATGTTGGGGCAAGTAATCTGCCCAAAGTATTTGGATCCTGGGAGTCCTGTAATTGATGTCCACATCAATGGCACCATCATACCACACACATTGATTGATGTGGGGGCTGCCATTAATGTGATGACCAGAGATACCATGCTCAAACTCAACCTTCAAGGTTCCTTGAGAAAGACCTCGACAGTCCTGCAACTAGCAGATCACTCCACCGTGACTCCCGAAGGGATTGTAGAGGATGTCTTGGTCTCTGTTGACTCTTGGGAGTACCCTGCAGTCTTCTTGGTTCTGCAACCAAAGGAAAAGCTTACTGGATACCCCCTTATTTTGGGAAGGCCTTGGTTAGCCACTGCAAATGCTTACATAAGCTGCCGTGCAGGAAACATGACCATCAAAAATGGTCCTATGTCCAAGCAGCTAGTCCTCTACCCTCCTACCCAACCCTTATTAGAGCATGACTTACCACTTTGGTTGGAGGAAGGAGAAGAGGATGAGGTGTACTCAAAACCCTTGTGCACCCTAGACACCACTAGGGGAGGCCCCCCAACCGAGGATGATTTGATTGAGACCTTGATTCAGAATCCACTTCCCAGTGCATTGTCCTTAGAGGAATTGGTGGAGGATGCCCAAGCCAGCACCTTAGTGGACCTTTGTGTGACCAACCCTGTCGCTCCCAGAGTCAAAAATGTGGAGTTCGGCCCCGAGAGAAAGTTAAAGATCAGCTCCTCCCTATCTCCTTCCCAGGAAAAGGAGCTGTGTAGTCTGTTGGCCAGTCATCTAGATGCTTTTGCTTGGAGCTATAAGGAGATGAAAGGAGTCCATCCTTCGGTCTGTACCCATCACATCTACACCAAAGAAGATTGTAAACCGGTTAGGCAACCCCAAAGGAGAATGAATCTAGCCCTTAAGGACATCGTCAAGGAAGAATTGCAAAAACTGTTGGATGTCGGATTCATTTACCCCATCTCGGATAGTGAATGGGTGTCCCCTCTGGTATTGGTTCCCAAGAAAAATGGGAAGTGGAGAATCTGTGTCGACTACCGAGAACTGAACAAAGCCACCAAGAAAGACCACTTTCCTCTACCCTTCATAGATCAAGTGTTGGATGGACTGGCAGGAAAGAAGTTTTTCTCTTTCCTGGATGGGTTCAGCGGGTATAACCAGATCCAAATCAGCCCGGAAGACCAAGATAAGACCACCTTCACTTGTCCTTGTGGTACCTTGGCTTACCGAGTTCTTCCCTTTGGACTATGCAATGCTCCTGCCACCTTCCAGAGAGCCGTCTTGAGCATCTTTTCTGAGCTGGTCCATGATTCGGTGGAAATCTACATGGATGACTTCACTCCTTATGGGTCCAACTTCTAGGAAGCATTGTCCAATCTGGGAAAATTCCTAACCAAGTGCATTGAGATGAACCTGTCCCTTAGTCTTGAAAAGTGTGAATTCTTGATGACTGAAGGGACCGTGCTAGGCCATACCATTTCTCGCCAAGGGTTACAGGTGGATCCTAACAAAATTACTCTCATCAAAAAGGTTCCACCTCCTCAGAAGGTAAGAGATGTTCGAAGTTTCTTAGGTTTAGCAGGGTATTATTAAAGACTTCAGTAAGCTAGCCTCGCCATTGTTTAGCCTCTTGGCAAAAGATGTTGAGTTTAAATGGACTGACGATTGTCAGAAGGCTCTGAATGAATTAAAGGATAAGTTGGTGTCTACCCCAATCTTGAGAGGTCCAAATTGGGCCCTACCTTTCCACATCCAAACTGATGCTTCGAACAAAGCCATAGGGGCAGCCTTAGGACAAGTTGAACAAAAACTTCCATACGCCATATACTTTGTCAGCAAAAACTTATCCAAGGCAAAACTGAATTATACTGTAACTGAGAAAGAATTCTTGGCCGTGGTCCATGCACTGAACAAGTTCTGACGTTATATCACTGGCTATCAAACATTCATACATACGGATCATGATGCAATTAGATATTTAATGAATAAACCAGATGTGAATGCTCGTATTATTAGATGGTTACTTTTGTTGCAGCAGTTTGATTTGACTATCGTTGACAAACCAGGTAAATAAAATGTTGTTGCTGACTTTTTGTCTAGATTGGATTTACCTGCAGGTGAGGATGGAACAGTGGATGACCAGATGCCAGATGAACTTCTGTTTGCTATCTCAGTACTCTCTCCATGGTTTGCTGATATAGCAAACTACCTTGTCTCAGCACAGTTCCCTCCGCACCTATCCTCAAGAGAGAAGAGCAGGATTGTAAGGAAGAGTGCCTCATTCACTTGGATCGGGGGCAACCTGTTCAAGCTTGGCCCTGATCAGATCTTAAGGCATTGTGTAAGGGAGGAGGAAGTCTTTGATATCCTCCTAACCTGTCATGATGGGCCTTGTGGAGGACATTTTGCAGCCAAAAGGACTGCCTTCAAAATCCTACAGGCAGGCTACTATTGGCCCACGCTTCATCAAGATGTCAGAAGGTATATTAGCCAATGTGACCAATGCCAAAGGATGGGGAAACCGACTCCAAGGGACGAAATGCCTCTCCAACCTCAAGTGACTCTTGAGCCATTTGAGAAGTGGGGTATGGATTTTGTGGGTCCAATCAATCCTCCTTCGAGGCAAAGGTCTTACATCATTGTGTGCACAGACTACCTGACAAAGTGGGCAGAAACCAAGGCAATCAAGGCAGCGACAGAAGAAAAGGTGGCCGAGTTCTTAAGAGAAAACATCTTCTACAAATTTGGCTACCCAAGAGATCTAGTCACCGACCAAGGAAGCCAGTTCACCTCCAACTTAATTGAAGACCTACTCGCTCATCACAAAAACAAGCATAGGACTTCCACCCCCTATCATCCTCAAGCAAATGGGCAGGTGGAAGTCACCAATAGAGCATTGGAAGGGATCTTGACTAAGGTGGTGAGCAGCAGCAGAAAAGATTGGGCAGATTGCCTGGTTGAGGCCACGTGGGCTTACAACACCACCTAGAAGACCACAACCAGCTTCACACCTTATGAGCTGGTCTATGGGAGGAGAGCTTTGCTGTCAATTGAGTTCGAGTACAACACCTTGAGGATGGTAGCTCAGCTGGACCTGGATCTCAGCCATGCCCAACAAGAAAGGTTATTGCAGCTGAATGGATTGGACGAGCACAGGCCCTTCTCCACTCAGAAGTGGTTCAACTTCAGAGGAAGGTGTGGCATGACCAACACCTCAATGACAAGCAATTTCAGCCGGGAGATTGGGCACTGTTGTATGACTCCAGGCATAAGGATTTCAAGGGGAAGCTGAGAACTTGATGGCTGGGACCATATGCAGTGGAAAAATGTAATGACAATGGGTCTATTCTTATTCAGACCATTGATGAGGAGGCCATCCCCATGCTTGTCAATGGGCATCGACTAAAGATCTATAGAAAACCTCTTTCAAGGCAAGAACTCATCAAAACTGTGGAAAAATCAGTGCTAGTCATAGAGAAGGGTTCTGCCTCTGCTTTGGGCATACCCTAAGCATCTCAAAAAAAAAAAAAAAAAAAAAAAAAAATGTATATAATAAAGATCCTTGGGTGAAAACCTTTCTGAGGCTCCCAAGGCAGATGGTAGGGGTGAAAACCTCATTGAGCCGTCCCTGCTGTCTTTCTGAAAATGTTTGAAAAAGACCCTTGGGTGAAAACCTCTCTGAGGCGCTCAAGGCAAATGGTAAGGGTGAAAACCTCACGGAGGCGCCCCTGCTGTCTTTCAAAAAAAAAAAAAGAAGAAAAAACGAACAAAGAAACAGGGAGAACAGGTTCAAGATTTGACAATTCATGCAGGTTGTAGGTATTCCATGCAGGAAAAGAGGTCACTCAACTCAAGGACAAGGGTCCCTACTATGCTACCAGGTGACCTCTCCAGCACTCCCTCCAGAAACACTCATCTCTTCCAAGGTCTGGGCATGATTTGATCACAGTTTAGCCTTCTACAGGAAGCTACAGGACTTTCTACAGGAAGTTCTGTATTTCTACAGGAAACTTCTTGTAGAATCTTTGGACGGCCCAGGACCGACTGTGTGGGAGGATTTGAAGCTGAGGTCTAATACGGAGGCATGCAAGCCGATGTTTTTCTCCATCATCCACTGCTGTCGCCTCCTTTTACCACCCCTGTTGCGATGCAATGGAAATACCTACGCAGTCAAATCAAAACGTTGGATTTTCAGAAGAAACGATTCTCAAATGGAATAAAGGATGCAGAGGCCCCATGTGCTACTTATCAAAGCCATCCGAGGACCCTGCGACCGTGACCGTGATGCCACTGTTTCCACCGTTTCGGCATGCACCCGAGGAGGAGAAACGGCTACAGGATATCCTACAGGAATCCTGTAGCAGTTCATCCAGCTAGAGCGTACACCATGAAGGCACCTGTAGCACATAGAGCGGGCACATGCACCATCCGCAGCCAGGTAACAAGTCTCGTAACCAGCAGCAGTCGACAAGAAGGAACCCCCGTGCATGTGCATGAAGCAGCAGCAAGCGGATCCGTCACCCTCGTCCTGAAGCTTGAAAATAACGTCGCGGCCGCACAGGTAAGTGCCTCACCCTTTTTCATCAAATTACATGAACAATGCTCTAAAATGTATGCGAGTATGAAAATGAATGGGTTGAGCCAGTCGGGTAGCCATTCAACTAGCCACCACGACCAGTTTGATGGTCTCGTCAGATTTGGAAAGTGTTGATCGTGTCAAGCAAGACAGGAAATGGACACGTGGGAAGCGTCCAGTCGGGGAGAAGCGGCGATCTAACAGAAATGGTGGCGGTAGATATGCAGGGAATGATGCGGCGGTTAGGCAGACTTACAGTGGAATAATCATAGGTGACGTCGTCCACCGGTCCGGCAGGGACAACTCACCCCCGCGCCACGAGTTCTGCAGGGATTCAAGTCCACCGGCTATATCGTGTATGGCACTCCACTCATTTATCATCAACCGCTTTGTAGTCGAGTAAGCGTCCGAAGTTCCCTGAAGCCTGTTACTCCGAGTCCTCAGCTTGTTCAAACGTCTGGTGGTTGCATAGAAGGCCCAGAACCACTAACGCGCTCTCCAGAACCCGTGCGTGACTTCTACAGGAAGCTGCGCTACAGGAAGCTCACCGCTACGGAGGAAATCAATCTATTCACATCAAAGGTGGCGAATTGGAAGAGGTAAGCCTGAACCTGGTCCTCCCATGCAATTGGTTTGAAGGGTGGCGAAGTCGACGTCCTAAAAAAGTAGAACTACAGTCTGCGCATAAATTTGCAAGCGTCGTCTTCCTTCTGCATGAGAATTGTCGTCGAAGTGTATATGCGGGGTTTTCTACAGGATTTGGTTCGTAATTGAGCCCCTGTCAAGGCTCACCTGTAGATAGTCGTGAATTCACGAACTGTGTGCTTGACAGAGGCGTAATTCTACGCTCTCTCTAAGGAAATCTCAGAGGCTCATCTTTTGGTACGCGCCAGCCACCTCCAGCTAACACAACAAACTTTCACCATGCCGGGTGGGTTCATTAGGAAGGAACCGACAGACTCAAAGAAGCTACGGGAAAACCTTGAGGTGGTAGAACTGTTTTCTCGTGCACGATGGATGTCGTTCTGCGACAAGCTTCAAGGTTACGATTACGAGGTGGCAGAGGAATTCCTGCGAGCTTTGAAGCCAAAATCAAAAACGCTGGCCGTCGTCAATTTCAGGGGTTTGAATCTCAGACTCACCCCACAGTTCATCAGCAGAGTCACTGATCTCCCAATGGGGGTGCCATGGGATAAGGAGGAGAGAAAACTAGGCCAGAAGGCTAAAAGGGAGTTCTTTCTGTCGGAGGAGCAATTCTCAGAGGATAAGAACGGGGTTCGCAGAGCTAGCCTACAGCCGCTCTAGAGTGAGGTCAGCCTCCAAATTATGAAATATATCACGTGCGAAGGACGATTCAGCATCGTATATGGGTACCATTTCTGGCTGCTCATAGAACTTAGGCACCAAATGGACCTACCTTCAGAAAACAAGCTAAGTATCCCTTACTTCCTCCTGCAGTCCATGACTGAATGTGCCACCAAATTACGAGAGGGCACGCTAGACCAGGTAGCCCATCATGGGCTCATTAAGCTCCTCGTGGAGGATGCACTCCACGCATACACCGTCCCTCTCTCGTGGGAAGCCTTTCGAAATTTGACTAAGGATGGCGACATCAAAATGTTGGCCGAGGAGCTCACCTCCTCCAGCAGCGAGGAGAAGGAACCAATATAAACAGAGAAGAAAGGAAAGGGCCAAGAAACCATGGCCAAAGCACCAAAGAAATAACAAAAGGGGAAACAAGAGAAACACCAGGTTGCCGAAACAGAGGATGACAAACCCACATTGACACCCAGGGAGAAAGGTCACAAAGTAGGGTGGAAAGGACTGAACAAGTCCACGTCAGTGAAGGCACCTCGAAAGCAGCCTCAGCAAAGTCAAAAGACAAAGCACCCTCAGCCAAACAGGCTAAAACGGTGCCACCTGTTTCTACAGGAAAATCAAAAATGGCTTCTACAGGAAGCCAGAAATCAGCCACTACAGGGCTTTCTACAGGAAGTCCTGAGAAAGGAAAACCAAAGGAGAAGACAACCGAAATCCTTGCGAGGGAGGCAGCAGCCGTGCTGGCCACCCTTAGTACCCCTCCTAAGTCGAGGGAAAAATGAAAGAGGGAGATCCCTCTGTATTTCAAAGCAAGGAGAAGTGTGAGGATCAAAACAGGCAGGCCCCAACCTCCATCCAGCAGCCCAATTACCATAGAAGACACCCCTACCTCACCAAGGGAGAGGTCCCCCTCAAAAATATAAGTCACTTATGAGCGGGGGAGCCCGAAGACAACTGCTTGGAAGGAGAGAATGGACAGGTTGGCTTCAAAAACCCCGCTACAGGATGCTGAGGCCGTTCCATAGGAAACATTGGCCCGGCTCAAGGAGACCGAGAGAATGGAGGGAGAGGCAGCCACATCACCACTTAGGGAAGACGGAGTAGAGCCACCGAGGGAAGAAGAGGTAGAGCATATTCCGGAACCTAGTCCCCAGCCAAGCTTGAGCTCGTATTATAACTTTTTGGAGGCTGGAAAAATTATCCCACAGAAATTCACAGTGCCACTTTTCTTTGCGTTGGAGGAAGAAAGAGTGAGAACCCACAAGTGGATGAAGATAGCTAAATCTAAAGGAGTGGCAGATATAGGCCCCTTGGAGGAACAACTCAAGGAGGCACAAAGAGAATTAGCTATGGCCAAACACGTGGCAAACTGCCAGCGGGTATTCCTACAGGAAGAGAATGAGAAACTCAAACTGTAGCTACAGGAGCTGAGGAAAGAAAGGGGCACAGCATCAGGGGACACTACAGTAGAACCTCAAGGCAAGGAAGGACTGCAAGTTGGTCTTGGGGAGCTAACCTCGCATCTACAGGAAAGGGAACTACAAGCACAAATCAAGATACAAGCTCTCAAACAGCAGTTGCAGCAAAAAGAGGCACAACTGGCCTGCATGGCCAGTTGGGCCATGGATGCTCTACAATGTAGACAACCGGCCAAATCTTATGGCCTATACCTACGGGACCAGTGGCTGTAATTCCAAATTAATGCATTGGCACAGAGGGGTATCTCCCAAATCCAAGACCCCTAGCAGTTCACAGAGTTATGCAATAGCAGTTCATCAGAGGACAACGCCAAGCTATCGGAGTTCTATCTCCATAATTTGGCCCTTCCTAATGTGACTTCATGGGATCCCAACACAGTCGTAGGAGATATGCAGTTGATGGCATTTGCCTCATGGTTGAACCATGAAGAAAAGAGAGTGGCAGAGGTCAAAGAGGTCATGAACCGAGAGTTACATGAGCCACTGCTGATTAGAGCAGAGCCAGGGGATCCCACTGCATTGATATCGGCCCACCAACACTTAGCCACCAACCCTCAAGCTTTATTGAAATACATGGATCAACAGGCTCAGGCTATAGCACATTTCGAGGATATGGAGCGACTATTAGGGGACAATTGTGTTCATGCTTGCACCCGCCGATGGAACACACTGTCCCACAACCTCAAAATCAGAGAATATCACACTCCAACTCGAATGAGGGAAGCTCTAGTATGGGTCCCCCTCTACAAGAAATCCATACAGAACCTCCAAGCCAGCTGGATTGGCCTCAAGCTAAGCCCACCTTTGCTTTTAGGATTGATGGAAGGCAGCACAGAAAAACACGAGCATATGCAGTGGGAAGAGGTGGAAAGGAAGGCTGGGTTCCATGCCAGTGAGGAGGATACCACTTCAGAAGCCTGGGATGTGAGAGTGGCAGTGTGTTGATGCCTCGAAAATCGTTGCAACAACATTGGGGGATAACCACCCGGTCCGGACCTTAGTACAGCTCCTTTTCCGTTTGGAATGGTGGCTCCGACTGGGGATAATGGGACCAGTTTCCCAGCGATGGATAAACGGGATGAATGGATAATTGATTGACTAATCTAATGATAGGTGAATAGCTAAATCTATTAGCAAAATAAAATAGCTATTACTTATCCTGGGAACTTATTGAGCTTTTGAAGTGTAGCGCTTAATGGACTGTGTCTATAGACAGGCATATAGATGACTCCATCTAACAGACATGCACATTATTTCATTCAGGATTACTGTGCTTAAATAGTTAAGCAAAGCGATTAAAGCAATATTACTACACTTATCATTTATATCATCGACACATACATGATTAAAATAAAAGCACACCATAAACATCCAATAGTGGAAGGAATACAGAACTACTGTTAAAGCACATATATATAATCGATAATAGCAAGGATAATCAAATAACAATTCATATGAAAGGAATGAATTCAGACATAGATAGAATTACCATATGAGCTGCTTGACACTCCCAATATCAATCGCTACTTGTGATTCTTCCTTCAACGCAGAAACACTTTCAAACAAAGAAAATAGTGCACAATTGCATAAAAAGCTTCCTTGTCAAATTTAGAATAACTGGTCCAGTTTCATAAAAGAATATGGCTGAAGCACAATAGTGCAACTTCAGTCTTTAAGTCAGGTACAAAACTTTACGACCCTTTCCAAAACAATGAAAGGGTCTATAAATACTTAATTAATCTAACTATCTAAAAAACTGAAATCCTACTTAATTGGTATCAATAAATTTTGATCCTATTTTCTTCAGCAATCTGGCAGTCGGCGGCATGAATCATCAAGTAGGTTGCTTTCCTTTAAATCTGAGCTAACTTATCGCAAGCATCGGCTCCACTTCAGGTGGTTTGTTGAGGCGAGAACTGAGCTAGGCGGCATAGTTGGCATCCTGAATATCGGGGATAATATACCCGATTGCATCCGTAAGGCACTTGAGGGCGGCTCTCTGTGTGTGCAGCTTTACCAAGAAGAACCAATAGGTGTCCCAGGTTAAACAGTTAATCCCAGCGATTAATCCCCCTTTTTCCTCTAGATCTAGATAACATGATTGCTCCAATGTTTTCATCGTTGTTAACTTTCCTGGTGTGCATTGGGAAATCATGTTTGATAAGTAGAGAGTGTTATTGACTAATTCAACTAAATTTCTTGAAGTTGATTTGCATCTTGAAACTGCCCTCTCTGCTTTCATCAACTGGGACTGCCATTCTGTGAAGAGTATATCTTTATGTGATTCTAAGATTCTGGGTAAATTCACCGCTTGTCCTTGATCAGAATCTTGCCAGTCGAGAAATGCAGCTATTGTTTCTTCAGCTTGATCCAATTCAGTCCTGGCCTTGTCTACTTGCTTACTTATGGATGCCGTTAATTCACATAGTGGCTCTGCCTGGGCGATTTGTTGACATAGAAGCTTAATTTGGGATATTAATGCAGTATTTATTTGTAGTGCTTCTACTCTAAATTCAGCCACTTGTGGAACGCCCTTTGTTTTCTCGAGCTGTGATGATAATTGAGCAATTTTCTCATCTTTTGTTTTCACCATTTGCTCATTCGCTGCCTTCAATTGTGCCAATGCCTATGATAATTCTTTCTGCTTTTGGATTGTGCTTTGGTCAATCCTTTGTTTTTCTGCTTGCAATTGTTGAGTTAGTTGACTGTTTAACTGCTATTGCGTCAACAATTGCTGCTCTTCCTGCTCCGCTTTCTACTTTGCTTCGGTTAGTTGTGCCTGTAATGAGAAAATCTCCTGATCCTTTGTTTTCAGTAAAAGTCTTACCTCCGATGCCTTATCTATTGTCACTGCTGAATAAGCTCCAGCATATTGTGACAGTTTTGTCAGGTCATCGGAGGGGTCAAATTCCTCCTTCCAAACCACATTGCCCGTGACTGTCTGTTCTGGGAAAAGGGGAAGTTGATCAGTCCTTCTTATTTTCCTTTGTCGCTTAACTACAGCTTTATACCTTGGGCTATAGAAGACATCCAGGGGAGGAATCTCTTCTACCTGCAAAATGATTTGGTTGGAGGGGTCCTTTGGTATTATCTCTACCTCTTTAGAAATGGGTGGGCCGCTGGTTTCACTTAGAACCTGTGATGAAGTGGTTTCCTATGTGTCTGTTGCCTTTGAAGTGTCAGTGTCCTTTGAACACTCCAGACCACTGATAATAGAATCAAATTGCTTCCATTCCTCGAGCAATTTAGGATCGATATGAGTATCCACGTTTACTTCAGTGGTGGTCTGTTTTTCCTTTTCAGTTTGGGTCTCCTCCCGCAATTTTTCCTGCTCTTTCTTCTGCTGATTCTCATGCTTTTTCTTCTGATTTTCCTCTTGTGGCTTCTCTTGTTCTTTTGTTGTAACTGGAGGTTCCTTTGACTGTTGCCGTTCAGGCTCGCTTGACGATGTCGCTGGGGTTGTTGCTAATAGATCTAGAGGCAGAGTTTACAACCTCTGTTCTCTAAGTCTGTTAAATTCAGTCAACCCTTCATCAAGATATTTCATTTTGGCCAATGTTTTAACCTGCATTATTGACTCAGCTAAAGAGAACAGGTCGTCAAACATATCTTCTTTATGATCAAATTTTGACAATTTGGCCTGTTCTAGTGCATTATAGGCAACTTTGTTTGGATCAAATTGCCTATTTGGAAGAGTTTCTAGAGTCAATGATTTAATCTTTGTAGCTTCCTTTTTTGCATGCTTGAGATCATGCAAGGTATAGACACTGCATCTCAAAGGAAAAGAGGGCCAGCCCTGCTTCTTATTTTTCTTGAGAGTCTGTGTAACACTCTCAGCAATAATCTGGTAAGAGATTTCCCTTGCCAATAGTTTATCAGTTATGTATAAAGGGAGAACATGAGGTTCGGCTTGGCTACCGAAAACTCTTATATAAGTGAACTTCTCCTCTCCAAACCATCTCCCTACTGCTGTTAAATCAATCCCAGCTTGGTAGGAAATCTTGGGAATGGGTTTATCAAAAATAGAATAATAAATAGGCAACATAAAGCCATTGCAGACTTGGTACAGATGATGCTTGTAAGAGGATTTCCATAATTTCTGGTGGTAAATGTGAATAGGCATGGAGTCTTGTGGCGTCCATCTCCAGCCGAGCACAGGAAATTCAGAATTAAAACACAAGGTATCTAAAATATAGGCACTGTAATAAAATGGGGGAATTATCCTTTCAGAAATGCGAGTCTTATTCCTAAACTCAAGAACAGCTTTGGCTAGTTTATCTCAGAGAATAGTGGCCCAATCCATTATTATACTGTTGCATGCCGCTTCCATTAAAGGAACCATTTCTATAGTGAAATTAGAAGAATCATGCAATCCCCACAATCTACACATCATTATTCCGACGTAGTAATAAGGAGAAGCCAAGGAATCAACCGAGTACTTACCGGAAGATTCATGTTTTTGCTTAGCTGGATTTTGTCTCCAATCCCGGATGGGTTCGGATTCAACTTCATTCTCATTTCAGAATTTTTCCAGGAACGCCTTATTGTATGTCTTCTCTGGCTCAGGCAAATGATACATTTGCCTTAGATCATCAGCTCTGAATGACTCGAAAATTCTCCCGTCTCTGGTGCTGAAGGTTCTATCCAGGATTGGGATTTCCTCAATTGCCCACCGCACTACATCTGTGTATGGGAGAATTTGTTCCCTAGCTGCTATCCGGTGAAGGAAGGAGTCAGCTAAGTCCTTAAGAGTACCATCAGATTTACGAGTTGAATCTGCAGTAGCTTCTACTGTTGTCACTTTGGGTTCTTCAACTTCAATCAAGTTGTAGGTGCTTTGCCAAGTAGTTCTGCCGAGACCAGAACAGGTAGTATCCGAAATTAATCCTTTCTTTTTGTTTGAGGGATCAGCGACAGCTTGTCCTGCGGCTGGCGCAACAGAAGCGTCTGCGGCCTTCTTAGATTTCTTCCCCATTTTGCTTGAGCTTTCTCCTTTGGATGAATTCTGCACAGAAGCGAAAATAAACGTAACACAGAGAATTGGCAATGAAAACTTCAATGTGATGAGATATATTGACTGATGCGTGATAAGAGATTAACTTTTAAAATGGGCGCGGATACAAATCATGGGAAGATTTTAGGACTTACAATTACATTAAATGGCCGTTTAAAACCTGCCAATCGTTAAATGCCCATTATATCATTAATCGGCCGAATGATTCATTTAAGCGTGCTGTAGATGTTTTGGCGGTTGAGCACAAGTGAATCATTGTTGGACAGATCAAGCTTTTAATATGAATTGATCGTGATATCCCTTCATTTTAACGGCTTTTTGAAATCTGCGCTTTATCGCAATCAGCCATCGGGGAAAGCTTAAACCTTTTATATTGACAGCTTTTGAAAACCCCGATCGCCGATAGCGATATCGCATCGCATCGGGAGTATTGGCATTACATGCAACATGGATAGTATATCGCCGATTGCCGATAGCGATATCGCATCGCATCGGGGGAATGGTCTGGGGGTGCTATTAAGAATGTGCATAGAGTATTGCCGATAGCCGATAGCGATATTGCATTGGCGGAAACCAATGTGCCACTTAGTTATGCTCCTTGTGTCATTGCGATATGCGATCTTGCGATCGCTTTATCGCAATGATAAAAGATTGATTTATTTGCATAAATTGGTTTTTCAAAAAGGTTATTATAATGTTTTCATTTGGTTTTCGGACCCTTTTAAATAATACAATATTGATACCAATAAAAATCTAAAGGGACCCATTTCATATGATAGTTTTTTGTAAATAAAAATGATATGAAATGGGGGGTTGTTGTAAAGCACAACAATTGGCGATTCGCTGGAAGAAACAGTTATCTCTGAAAAGTATAGAAATACTTAAACTTTTTCAAAATAGAGTTCTAATCAAAGGGGAAAATTCTAATATAACTAGGTATATATTCATTCCGAGTAAAATGAAACTATTTTGCTAACTTCCTCTCTTTTTTAAGAAAATAGATACATTCTAAGTTTTAAATTGGCCTTTATTGGTTTATAATGATAAAACTGAAAACCTTTCCAAATCAGCTTTTATAGTGAACTCATCTGTCATAGGTAGAGCCTTTGCTGCCAGCAAACGTTCATAGTTTCGACAGGGATACCTTTTAACCATGTTATTGTCCATTGTCCCATTCAACTAAGAGTGTGATTAACAGAATGAATTCAAAGAATGTTTTCATATTTTGTATTTCTTTTCCTTTTTCTGTTATTGGTAAGATAAAAAGCCATTGTCCTGGTTTGGTAGCCAGCTATTGACAATGCCATTCATTGGTAATAATCTAACCGAACAAGTTGGCTCGTGATGAGACCCCTTGTCTTATAATTCTTAAGCCATTACCCTGTTATGGTATGAAGTATTGGTAATGTCGGTTAAACTATTTCCCTATGATCATGGTAAGCAGGCTTGTAATAAGACCTCTTATCTTTTAGTTCAAAATTTTAGAATTACACTCTGAGTATTCATAAACTTTGGTGAATGGGATGGACAATTTTCTCCTTAAGAGTAGATGGATGATAGGGTAAGAGTTGAAGATGCTGAAGTTGGATTGGCTTGTATCTTGATATTGATAACCTTTTGTGACCAATTTGAAAACAGAAAATGATTTACAATACTTCTAAATTTTGAGAGGAGTTGACAGAATTTGAAGTGTGGTTTCAGAATACAATGATACCCAGTTTCCTAGAAATTATCCCTTTCGGTTAAGACTTCTATTATTTTAAAAGCAAATATCATACTACTTCTGTGGATCAAGTTTTCAAACACAGCAAAGGTCAATGGAGGATACCTTACAACTTTATTTTCTAAAAATACTACAAACTACAAAACTCTATTAAACTAGAAAGGAGAAGGGGTTACGTCCTCAATTAAAGAATTTCTTTAAGATAAGGCCATTAACAGGGAGAGAATCTCTCAAACCTGATAAATCTTGCAATATAAAGGTTGAATGGCCTATCTTATCGCAGACCTGAAATGGTCCAAGCCACATCTTCTGGAACTTGGTGTGTTTTCCCTTGTCCTCATGGGCTTTGTCCCATTTCAGAACCAAATCACCGACTTGAAATTGTTTTGAACCGGATGAGACTGAATCAAAAGCTGCCTTGATGATTTGCTGATGTTTGGCATGAATAACCCTGGCTTTTTCTCTTTCCTCTTCTAATTTTAGAATTTGATCATGTCTAAGCTGAATGGAAGAGGAAGGACTTTCCTCAATGAACTGAACTAGGGCTAGAGAAGGAAGAACAAGATTTGTAGGCAGTACTGCTTCTTTTCCATACACAAGGTTGAACGGAGAAGATCCTATAGAAGCTTTTTGTGTTATCCTATCAGCCCATAATGCAAACATTAAGGATTTGTGCCAGTTTTTATGATTCTGTTCGATAGTTCGCTTAATGATTTTGATCAGATTTTTATTAGTAGACTCTGCTAAACCATTACCCTGGGGATAGTAGTTAGCAGAATATTTCAATTTAAATCCTCTTTTAATAGCGAAATCAAACATAGCATTGCCTGAGAAATAAGATGCATTATCAAAAACAAGATCATTTGGGACACCAAACCTGGTAATGATGAATTGATCTATGAATTCAATGATTGCTTCAGAATTTGCTGTCTTCAAAGGAATTGCCTCAACCCACTTAGTAAAATAATCGGTAGCAGTAAGGATATACTTATGCTGTTTGGAAGAAGGTGGAGTAATTTCCCCAATGATGTCTAATCCCCATTGCTAAAATGGTTGTTCAATGTTGACTGGTTGCAGCGGGAAAGCTGGTTTACGTTGTCTTCCACTAGAAGTTTGAAAATTGAGGCATTTCCTTACATAGTCGTGGGCATCTCTAAACAGAGTGGGCCAATAGTATCCAGCATGAATAATTTTGTGAGTTGTTGTGTCAACTCCAAAATGTCCTCCTGCTCATCCATCATGTAACTCCTACAAAACCTTTTGTGCTTCAGGTTTCTCAAGGCATCTTAATAAGATTGAATCATAATTCTGCTTAAAAAGCACATCATCAATAATTGTAAAATTTTTTGCTTTTAACCTAATGGCCCTTTTGTTCTTATAAGACAGGTTAGGAGGTGCATAACAATTTTTTAAATAAAAGATTAAATCTACATATTGAGACTCAGAATCAGTAACACTTATCTGGTTGATTTCTTCAGTTTGATCTGTATCACTTGATTCTGGAATGTTGGATGCTCCTGCCAATAACCTGCAAAAACCTTGGCCCCTAACAATCTTTGCTGGCTTAATTTCTAAGTCATATTCTTGAAGCGCTGTGACCCAGTTTGCCCTTTTTTCACCCAATTCTCTTTGGATTAATAGTTGCCTAACTGCAGGGAAAGGAGCTATGACTTTTGTGTGGGTTTTCAAAAGGAAGGGTCTATAATGTTTGACCGCTTTAAATACAGCAAAGGCTTGTTTTTCTACTTCGGAGTAATTCAATTCAGCACCCTGAAGATTTGAACTAAAAAATGAAATGGGTGCTTCCAAATTGTGATCGTTGAGCTGCGTGAGTACTGCTGCATAAGACGAGGTGGAGGTGATAGTGTATAATGTAAAATGATTAGAAAAATTGGGAGTATTTAAGGCTGGGACTTCGATTATTGATTGCTTGATTAAATCAAACGCTTCTTTTTCTGCTAATCCCCACTTAAAGACTGAATTTTTCTTTATCATAGTTTGAAGTGGCAAAATAATTTGAGAAAAATCTGGAACAAATCTTTTAACAAAATTGATTTGGCCTAAAAATGACTGCATGGATTTCTTATTATGCGGGAAAGGGATTTCAAAGATCTCTTTGATCCGATTAGGATCAATATAAATGCCATCTTTAGACACAATAAAGCCTAAGAGCTTTCCTTGGTCAAGAGCAAAGAAAGATTTTTTAGGGTTAAGAGAAATACCATATCTTTTGCAGCGTTGAAAGATTTGACTTAGGTCATGCAAATGATTGGACCTCTCTTTAGGGAATACAGTAATATCGTCTAGATAGACGACTACTGTTCTATTAATCATCCCTTTAAAAGTTGTATCCATCGCTCTTTGGAATGTTGCTCCTGCATTAATAAGTCCGAAGGGCATTTTCAGATATCCATATGTTCCCCATTTTGTTCTGAATGTGGTTTTAAGTTGGTCATCAGGATGGACCAAAACTTGGTTATATCCTGAGAAACCGTCTAGAAAGGACATTAATTTAGAGCCTGCCACTGATTGGAGTATTTGCTCCATGGTAGGTAATGGGAAATTGTCTTTTAGGCTTGCTTTGTTCAAATTTCTGAAATCAATACAAATCCGAATGTCGCCATTTTTCTTTCTGACTGGCACCATATTGGAGACCCAGTTTGAGTGTCGGACTAGAAAAATAATCTTGGCTTTCAAGAGTTTGTTAAGTTCAGTATTTATTTGACTCTCTAAACTTGGATGTATTTTTCTTAACTTCTGTTGAATTGGTTTCTGATCGGGAAGCACTGGAATGGTATGCTGGATAATAGATGTATCATATGTCTTCAAATCATCATATTTCCAAGCAAAAACCTGTTTATTTTTCTTTAACAGTTTAATGAATGCCTCTTTCTCTTCCAAGGAAAGTCCTAATCCTAAATTAATATTTTGAGGAGCTTGCTGATTACCAAGATTTATCAACTCAAACCTTAGGGTAGAGCTTTGGAGCTTTGCATTAGTCACAGGTTTAAACCTGTCTTTAATATCATAAAGATCCTCCAGCTTTACCACAGGCTTAGGAATTGAATTTTCCTGAGGTGTTTCGCTCATTTGAAAGTCATTCTCATTTTCCTCAATAATTTGATTATCATAGGACTTTTCAGAAGTTAAGAATTGTAAAATATCCTCATCATGGTTGAATACTCTCCAATTAGTGACATTGTCAGGAATTGATGGCCTAAAAAGCAATTCTACTGAAAATATATCTAGGCTGTAGTCTTCAGAAGGTAGGAGCTTGGAAGCTACATTGGCTAGCAGGTCGGCTACCGAGTTTTGAGACCTAGGGATGGAGGAAATATTGAATGCCGAAAAGTGTGAGGTGGGTTCTTGTAGTAGCGATTGATAATGTTTAAGATGATTCGAAAGACAATGAATTGTATTTCTCACCTGTTTGATAATAATTTCAGAATCGCCGAATACTTTTAAATATTGTACTTTAAGGTCGATTGCTTTATACAGTCCTTGGACTAAGGCTTCATATTCGGCTGTATTGTTAGTGCATTCAAATTCCAGCCTACAAGACAGCATTGTTTTTTCTCCTTGTGGGCTAACCAAAATACATCCTTCTCCTGAGCCCTCGCTAGACTTGGACCCATCGAAATATAACGACCAAAATAAAGAAGTATCAACAATTGTATTTACAGTTTTCTCAGTATCATTGAAACATCTAGACCTATCTGTTTGTGAAAAATTCTCAATCTGAGATGTAAAATGGTTGACTGAGAAAGGGGACGATTGGGCAGTAAAGTTACCAAAGAATGACTCAGATGAATAATTCCCCAAAATGTTGTTATTAAATGCTACAGGTTGGTTTTCTTGCTCAAATTCAGTAACTGTATGGGTCATATGTTTTTCTCGATCAATCCTTATTTGATTTGGCTTACCCTTATAGGGAAGCCACATATGTGACCAATTAGTAGAAATATACCCATGTAGTTTTTCAGACCAATCCCTACTCAAGATTAAACCATAAAATTTAGGTATATCAGCTATTAGGATATCAATCCTTTGCACTACTCTAGAATCAGCAGATAACCTGATAGTTACGGAATTAATCTCTCCCACAACCTGTACTTTGGTCCTGTCCAACTGTAAAATATGAATAGCAGACTTCTGGGGTTCAATGTTCAGTTTGGAACAAATTGAAGCTGGCATTATGTTAGAAGATGCCCCTGAGTCAATCAAACAGTTGTGCGGGTTTCTATTGTAGATCTCATAGGTTAGAAGGAAAGGTGGAGTATGAGAATTTGATCTGTCTCCAATCAGAACTGAATCGGTAGCTTCAACCATACCGGGAGGAGGTTGGCCTGAATCATTAGCAGCTTTAGCACTGGGAAGAGGTGTAGAAGGAACAACATTCAATTCTTTGAGAAGCAATTTCTGTTGATGTTTTAATTTACTAAGTTCAAACATAGTAATGTTTGCTTTAGTTTTCTTCATGTCATCAACAATATTGTACTCCATTGAATCGGATACCACTAATGTTTTAGATGTTGAAGGAGTATTAGAAGTTGAAGGCTGGTTTTGGGGAACTGCTGCAGGCGATTTCTTTGCAGGTATTTTTTCTTTGGTTGTAGCAGCACCTGCACTCCTTTTCTTTGACGTTGCCTGAACAGGTTCGGAAGTACTTTTACTCCTAGTAGTGACCGGGAACGCTTCTTCTTCATTATCGGTATCGGAGTTGGGGAGTATAAAATCCCACATTCCATGACATTCTACTACTTCTTCTTCATCATCAGTTGGTGAGATAGTTTCCTCTTCCTCTTCTTCTTGCTCTGAATCTGCATTAGATATGACATTCGGTGGCTTTGATTCATTTTTCTTGTAAGTCCTAAAGGGCCTTTTGGTTGAGGTTTCGGCTACCTGTTTCTTTATTTCAACCATTTCATTTGATAAAGTTTTTAGGACTTTTTGCAAACCCTCCATGTCATATGGATCTTTTGGGGTTTTCTTCCTTGAGTCATCTTTAAAAGAGACTTTTTTGGCTTTTCTGTCTTCCAGAACAGCTTTCTTTTCTAGAGCATTAATGCGTTTCTCCACAGCAAGTGCTTCTTTCATATTTTCGGCTAAGGTAGGTTTCCCAGCCCTATCTACAAAAATGGCTATATTGGCAGGTAGGGCGGTTATATACCATTCGCTTCGAATCTGTTCACTTGGTTTGGAGGCCGTCGGGATTTTGTTCAGGAGTTTATTGAATCGAGCATTAAATTCCTTAATTGGTTCCCTATGCTCTATCCTAAGATTGGAGAGATCGTTTATTAGGGTAGCCAAAGACCTATCATCTCCATATTTGGTAAGAAACTGCTCTTGGCAAGTGTTCCAACTGGTAATGGAACCAGAGGGTAAAGAAAAATACCAGGATCCTACTGATCCTTGCAAGGTGTAAGGGAAAAGTCTAACAACAACATCTTGTTCTGTTACTCCTTTCAATTTGACTGCCAACATGAAATTATTGATGTGTTCCTCAGCCTGGGTCCCATCATCTGGGTTAAACTTGGGTAGCCATTTTTCAGGAGCATCTGGTAATGGATGCAATGGTGCAGGCATATTGACTGCACCAGGCCTGCTCCATGGATCTGCCATTGTAATAGTAGTAGTGGTTGATACTACTGTTGGAATTCCAGATGTCTGGGAAGGAAATAATGTTGAGGAGTGAGCAGGTTGGGATGTTAAAGCTCCTAATCCCTGATGAACAACAATATGTAATAGGGGAGTGGATGGTTGACTTTGCAGAGAGGAAGATGCAATGGAGGATGTGGATGAAAGCTCTTCACTGTCAGATCCTTCAGTATATTTCTTTGCCTTTTTCCTTTTGGGTAAAGGGAACTCAGTGGGTTCAATACTGAGCTTTTCGCTCTGAAGTCTGGTGAGAGGGTGACGTAAATTGAACTGCGAAGTCGCACTGCTTTGTGATACCTCAGATTTCTGTGGTGAAATCGAGAAGCTTTGAAGTTTGTGGATAAGAGACTGGACTTCAGGGGATTCAAGACTTAATTGTTCTGGAGTATGATGGGTTTGAGCAGTGGTAGTTGATTCCTCTTCTTCTTGTTTGGATACTGGAGAACCAGCATGCAAATGGGAAGTTCGAGGGGATACGGAGGGAGAATTACTCTTAGAATGGCTTGCAGATCTTGGTTTGTGTGCCATTCACAGTTGAAGCCCTCCTTCTAGCGCAAAAAATGTTGATTCCTCGAAAATCGTTGCAACAACATTGGGGGATAACCACCCAGTCCGGACCTTAGTACAACTCCTTTTTCATTTGGAATGGTGGCTCCGACTGGGGATAATGGGACCAGTTTCCCAGCAATGGATAAACGGGATGAATGGATAATTGATTGACTAATCTAATGATAGGCGAATAGCTAAATCTATCAGCAAAACAAAAGAGCTATTACTTATCCCGGGAACTTATTTTGCTTTTGAATTGTAGCGCTTGATGGTCTGTGTCTATAGACAGGCATATAGATGACTCCATCTAACAGACATGGACATTATTTCATTCAGGATTACTGTGCTTAAATAGTTAAGCAAAGCGATTAAAGCAATATTACTACACTTATCATTTATATCATTGACACATACATGATTAAAAGAAAAGCACACCATAAACATCCAATAGTGGAAGGAATACAGAACTGTTGTTAAAGCACATATATATAATCGATAATAGTAAGGATAATCAAATAACAATTCATATGAAAGGAATGAATTCAGACATAGATAGAAGTACCATATGAGCTGCTTGACACTCCCAATATCAATCGCTACTTGTGATTCTTCCTTCAACGCAGAAACACTTTCAAACAAGGACAATAGTGCACAATTGCATAAAAAGCTTCCTTGTCAAATTTAGAATAACTGGTCCAGTTTCATAAAAGAATATGGCTGAAGCACAATAGTGCAACTTCAGTCTTTAAGTCAGGTACAAAACTTTACGACCCTTTCCAAAACAATGAAAGGGTCTATAAATACTTAATTAATCTAACTATCTAAAAAACTGAAATCCTACTTAATTGGTATCAATAAATTTTGATCCTATTTTCTTCAGCAATCTGGCAGTCGGCGGCATGAATCATCAAGTAGGCTTCTTGCCTTTAAATCTGAGCTGACTTATCGTAAGCATCGGCTCCACTTCTGGTGGTTTGTTGAGGCGAGAATTGAGCTGGGCAGCATAGGTGACATCCTGAATATCGGGGATAATATACCCGATTGCATCCGTAAGGCACTTAAGGGTGGCTCTCTGTGTGTGCAGCTTTACCAAGAAGAACCAATAGGTGTCCCAGGTTAAACTGTTAATCCCATCGATTAATCTCCCTTTTTCCTCTAGATCTAGATAACATGATTCCTCCAATGTTTTCATCGTTGTTAACTTTCCTGGTGTGCATTGGGAAATCATGTTTGATAAGTAGAGAGTGTTATTGACTAATTCAACTAAATTGCTTGAAGTTGATTTGCATCTTGAAACTTCCCTCTCTGCTTTCATCAACTGGGACTACCATTCTGTGAAGAGTATATCTTTATGTGATTCTAAGATTCTGGGTAAATTCGTCGCTCGTCCTTGATCAGAATCTTGCCAGTCGAGAAATGCAGCTATTGTTTCTTCAGCTTGATCCAATTCAGTCCTGGCCTTGTCTACTTGCTTACTTATGGATGCCGTTAATTCACATAGTGGCTCTGCCTAGGTGATTTGTTGACATAGAAGCTTAATTTGGGATATTAATGCAGTATTTATTTGTAGTGCTTCTACTCTAAATTCAGCCACTTGTGGAACGCCCTTTGTTTTCTCGAGCTGTGATGATAATTGAGCAATTTGCTCATCTTTTGTTTTCACCATTTGCTCATTCGCTACCTTCAATTGTGCCAATGCCTCTGATAATTCTTTCTGCTTCTGGATTGCGCTTTGGTCAATCCTTTGTTTTTCTGCCTGCAATTGTTGAGTTAGTTAACTGTTTAAGTACTGTTGCATCAACAATTGCTGCCCTGCCTGCTCCACTTTCTGCTTTGCTTCAGTTAGCTGTGCCTGTAATGAGAAAATCTCCTGATCCTTTGTTTTCATTTAAAGGCTTACCTCCGATGCCTTATCTATTGTCACTGCCGAATAAGCTCCAGCATATTGTGACAGTTTTGTCAGGTCATCGGAGGGGTCAAATTCCTCCTTCCAAACCACATTGCCCGTGACTGTCTATTCTAGGAAAAGGGGAGGTTGATCAGTCCTTCTTCTTTTCCTTTGTCGCTTAACTACAGCTTTATGCCTTGGGCTGTAGAAGACATCCAGGGGAGGAATCTCTTCTACCTGCAAACTGATTTGGTCGAAGGGGTCCTTTGGTATTATCTCTACCTCTTTAGAAATGGGTGGGCCGCTGGTTTCACTTAGAACCTGTGATGAAGTGGTTTCCTGTGTGTCTGTTGCCTTTGATGTGTCAGTGTCCTTTGAACACTCCAGACCACTGATAATAGAATCAAATTGCTTCCATTCATGGAGCAATTTAGGATCGATATGAGTATCCACGTTTACTTCAGTGGTGGTCTGTTTTTCCTTTTCAGTTTGGGTCTCCTCCCGCACTTTTTCCTGCTCTTTCTTCTGCTGATTCTCATGCTTTTTCTTCTGATTTTCCTCCTGTGGCTTCTTTTGTTCTTTTGTTGTAACTGGAGGTTCCTTTGACTGTTGTCATTCAGGCTCACTTGACGATGTTGCTGGGGTTGTTGCTAATAGATCTAGAGGCAGAGTTTGCAACCTCTGTTCTCTAAGTATGTTAAATTCAGTCAACCCTTCATCATGATATTTCATTTTGGCCAATGTTTTAACCTGCATTATTGACTCAGCTGAAGAGAACAGGTCGTCAAACATATCTTCTTTATGATCAAATTTTGACAATTTGGCCTGTTCTAGTGCATTATAGGCAACTTTGTTTGGATCAAATTGCCTATTTGGAAGAGTTGCTAGAGTCAATGATTTAATCTTTGTAGCTTCCTTTTCTGCATGCTTGAGATCATGCAATGTATAGACACCGCATCTCAAAGGAAAAGAGGGCCAGCCCTGCTTCTTATTTTTCTTGAGAGTCTGTGTAACACTCTTAGCAATAATCTGGTAAGAGATTTCCCTTGCCAATAGTTTATCAGGTATGTATAAAGGGAGAACATGAGGTTCGGCTTGGCTACCGAAAACTCTTATATAAGTGAACTTCTCCTCTCCAAACCATCTCCCTACTACTGTTAAATCAATCCCAGCTTGGTAGGAAATCTTGGGAATGGGTTTATCAAAAATAGAATAATAAATAGACAACATAAAGCCGTTGCAGACTTGGTACAGATGATGCTTGTAAGAGGATTTCCATAATTTCTGGTGGTAAATGTGAATAGGCATGGAGTCTTGTGGCGTCCATCTCCAGCCAAGCACAGGAAATTCAGAATTAAAACACAAGGTATCTAAAATATAGGCACTGTAATAAAATGGGGGAATTATCCTTTCAGAGATGCGAGTCTTATTCCTAAACTCAAGAACAACTTTGGCTAGTTTATCTGAGAGAATAGTGGCCCAATCCATTATTATACTGTTGCATGCCGCTTCCATTAAAGGAACCATTTCTATAGTGAAATTAGAAGAATCATGCAATCCCCACAATCTACACATCATTATTCCGGCGTAGCAATAAGGAGAAGCCAAGGAATCAACCGAGTACTTACCGGAAGATTCATGTTTGTGCTTAGCTGGATTTTGTCTCCAATCCCGGATGGGTTCGGATTCAACTTCGTTCTCATTTCGGAATTTTTCCAGGAACGCCTTATTGTATGTCTTCTCTGGCTCAGGCAAATGATACATTTGCCTTAGATCATCAGCTTTGAACGACCCGAAAATTCTCCCATCTCTGGTGCTGAAGGTTCTATCCAGGATTGGGATTTCCTCAATTGCCCACCGCACTACATCTGTGTATGGGAGAATTTGTTCCCTAGCTGCTATCCGGTGAAGGAAGGAGTCAGCTAAGTCCTTAAGAGTACCATCAGATTTACGAGTTGAATCTGCAGTAGCTTCTACTGTTGTCACTTTGGGTTCTTCAACTTCAATCAAGTTGTAGGTGCTTTGCCAAGTAGTTCTGCCGAGACCAGAACATGTAGTATCCAAAATTAATCCTTTCTTTTTGTTTGAGGGATCAGCGACAGCTTGTCCTACGGCCGGTGCAACAGAAGCACTTGTAGCCTTCTTAGATTTCTTCCCCATTTTGCTTGAGCTTTCTCCTTTGGATGAATTCTGCACAGAAGCGAAAATAAACGTAACACAGAGAATTGGCAATGAAAACTTCAATGTGATGAGATATATTGAATGATGCGTGATAAGAGATTAACTTTTAAAATGGGCGCGGATACAATCCATGGGAAGATTTTAGGACTTACAATTACATTAAATGGCCATTTAAAACCTGCCAATCGTTAAATGCCCATTATATCATTAATCGGCCGAATGATTCATTTAAGCGTGATGTAGATGTTTTGGTGGTTGAGCGCAAGTGAATCATTGTTGGACAGATCAAGCTTTTAATATGAATTGATCGTGATATCCCTTCATTTTAACGACTTTTTGAAATCTGATCTTTATCGCAATCGGCCATCGGGGAAAGTTTAAACCTTTTATATTGACACCTTTTGAAAACCCCGATCGCCGATAGTGATATCGCATCGCATCGGGAGTATTGGCATTACATGCAACATGGATAGTATATCGCCGATTGCCGATAGTGATATCGCATCGCATCGGGGGAATAGTCTGGGGGTGCTATTAAGAATGTGCATAGAGTATTTCTGATAGCCGATAGCGATATCGCATCGGCGGAAACCAATGTGCCACTTAGTTATGCTCCTTGTGTCATTGCGATATGCGATCTTGCGATCGCTTTATCGCAATGATAAAATATTGATTTATTTGCATAAATGGGTTTTTCAGAAAGGTTATTATAATGTTTTCATTTGGTTTTCGGATCCTTTTAAATAATACAATATTGATACTAATTAAAATCTAAAGGGACCCATTTCATATGATAGTTTTTTGTGAATAAAAATGATATGAAATGGGGGGTTGTTGTAAAGCACAACACGGTGAAAGCAATGAAGGACGAGGAGCCGGATTAGTTGCTCAGGGATGAGCAATCATTTTAGCTCGGGGGTGATGATGAGCCCCAAATTTGGTAACATTTTGGGCTCATTTGGCCTAACTACCTTTGCTCAATCCTTCATTTTTCATAACTTATGCATCATTTTTTAGTATGTTTATGTCATTTGTACGAATAAGGGCAGTCACTATTCCTAGGTGGCTAACACGTGCTCATTTCAGGTTTTTTGACACATGTTGGAGCAAAACCGAGCAGATAAGGGCTAGGAGACAGCCAAGATGGGGTTGAGGATTCGTAGGAGGGTTGTCCACGGCATTAAATGGCCTTCCTCAGGATCTTCACCCCCAACTCCGAGCTCCAACAGCCACCACAATCGGACCTAGAAGGCAACCAAACAGATTTTGTGGAAGCAGTTGTTCACTCCCAGTTTGGTCAACCAAGTCCCATAGATTTAAGAGGCCAGCTTGGGGCCCCGTGATGTATAAATGATAAGGCTTCAGCCTTCGAAAAGGACTTTTGAAAAACTATTGCACATTCTGCACTACGAGCTGCTAGCTCTGTTTTTGCTCTTTTGTAGCCATCATTGGCAAACCTTTTGACTTATGATTATTATTTTTTAATGAGAAGCAGTCATATTTGATCTTAGCTCTGAGTTTCTAAAGGAGCCATAGCTCTCGGGGTTGGGCCCAACCTGAGAGCCTAGGGCCTCCTTCTTTTGTATTGATATCTTTTCTTTCAGCAATATGGTTTTCTTTACATGCATTTGAAACACAGTTTGTTGAGTTAGATTTCGTGGTGTGGTTAAGTAGGTCATTGTTAGAAGATAGAGTTGCTTCAGATGTTTAGAATAGAGTAAAGAGATTAGAATTGATAAAAGTTCCAGAAAAGGGTTGCCTGCACTCTCATTTTCACCTCTTTCTAGGGGCTGGAATTGCAGACAGTGCTACCCACCAAAAAACATTAGTTTGCGTACTCATGCAATCTTTGGTGCAATATTTTCATTTGTAGAAGTTATCCATGCACTCAGACCTCTTGGAATGTTTCTTTGCTTCAGTACCATACATGGTTCTCTTTAGAAATAACGTTGTTGTTCATTGGTTTCATTAAACAGTTAGGATAGATTAGTAATATTTTGATTATGTGCAGGACGTGGATGATTTGGTTCAGTTTACACTGTGCAGTGCAACTCCATCACTCTCTCGTCCTTCTAAGCTTCGTCCAGGCCAACTGCTCATCTCCAAATTAGACCCCTCATCTCACAACTACTCTACTACCCACGTCATCCTACCTTTTTGGCCTTCCATTCCCTCTGCCCTCTTTAAGACAAACTAGCTTTACACACCCTCTCATCACCTCATCTCTCTGTCACTGAATCATTACAAACCCCTCTCCTACCTCCCTATCCATCCATGCAGCCTCTTCCACTCACCCATCATCCAAAATCCAATCGTAGAACATCCTGTAGGAATTACTGAACATCATGTAGAAATTCTGAAACATCCTATAGAACCCCTGCAGACTTCCTGTAGAAGCTCATAAACGCGGTTTCTTGGCAGCCAAACTTTGTGAAACTCTCTGGAAGGATGTTAGGGACTCCTTAGACCCTCTCTGAACCTTCCCAACCTCTTCCAAGCATTTCCCCTCCGTGATCCGCCTCTGCATAGTAAAAAGCCGGTTACAAGCACACGTATGATAATTCTAAATAACTTATTCAAAAATACAAAAAGATGTTTTCTTCAGGTAGAAGTAGTCTAGACACATGCATATCACCTTCATAGAAGTAATGGCATCTCTTTCAGTAGTTTGCATTCCCATCTTTGCATCAGTAGGACTAGCTGGTAGAATTAGGGTTTGCGTTTCTTGTTGGCTTTCAGTTCCTTTCTGCAAGTAGATTAGCTTCCTTTGAGTTAGCTTTCGTCCATCAGTTAAAAAGGATTCTTCTAAGATCTCATAGAAGTTGGCTTGAACCCCTAGCGGACTTGTGCCAGCTGACCAAGTGACAACTGCGGCAAGAGCTAGTACTTGTGCATACAGCACTGTCGCTTCCAAGTTTGTTATGAACTATCGGGTTGATAAAAGTAAAGAAGGAAGTTCCAGGAGTTGTAGCATTATTGCTACAATACTGGAGCCCACCACTTCTCTCATTTGATCTCATTTTATTTCAATTGTGAAGTGACTAACCCTTGAACCCCAAATCCTCATAGCTAAGATTTACAAAGTATGCATTGCCTAATTTCCTCTCATTTTAGTTCAGTTAAATGGAGCAACTATGCCTTAGCCCCAAACCCACACAACTAAGCTTTGCACACTACAGAATCCTCTCTCTCCCTAGTATTGTACGTGGTTTAGATATACTTTTATTAGAAGAGAAGCAATGTCTCACTAAATACCTTACATGTTAACTTATTATCTGATCCCGTTACATTTTCCAAGCATTGAGGACATTAATAAAATTTCAAAATTCAATTTCACACTCATTTGATGTAATCATCATGTTCCATCAATTTTAGGTAAACTCTACAAATAAATCTAAGTAGTTATTTTGATTTGTTTCAATGATTCTAAATTAGCAAGTGAGGAAACTGCAGATGCATCTTTATTTTTAAATTACAATCATCCAAAAAAACTCATCAAAGACTAAATATAGGTTAAAACCTTTATGGAGTGAAAAATATTGTTGGTATCCTCTAGAATAACACTTCTTTCAGAAGTTTGGTTCATATTTTACCACAAATGCAAGAACCAAAGTGAGAAGCTTATTTTAAAGTTTTTATAACATGATATATTATAAAAAATATTGTAGAAGAACACAATGCAATTTTTTTTTGTATCTAGTATCATTCTAGATAGAGAAAAGTACTCGTTAGGCTATCTATGACATGAGTAAGAATTTCTACCCACCTACTTTCAAAATCATCATGGACATTTAAATATTAAAAAAGGAATTGATTAGGCTACCTATGACTAAATAAGAGTTATTACCCACCTTTCCAAACTATCATGTACATTTCAGCTATCATATTTTATCAACACCCTTTCTATGATGCAACACGTTACAACTTTCCATTATATATATGCATTATATGAGTTGATGTACTTGTAAGGTGCATAAATTCCAAAATAATTGTCCAAATACCCATGTTTCCACTAAATTAATTGTTTAAGTAAGAGACACATTCTATTGTAGGAAGCATGCATCAATCAAACACTGCTCTACTCATAGTTTACAAACCCAACCAATTTTTCATACACAAACACATTCAAGACTAATCCACAATAACAAACAATGCTCAAAACAATATTCTTCTTCCAACATCTACCAATGCATAAAAAATGAGGAGACAAGAGACACATGATATGCAACCAACCAGGGCCAAAACCTCTCCAACATGAGAGGAAAACCCAAACTAGATCTTCTTCTTATATAGATTTCAATTGATGAATACCATGAACATGGCCTAGAACCTTGACTCAATGACCTCTCCAAGACAAATTCACAAGGCTCCTTGATTCAACTTCCTTATTTTTCCTTGAGTCAACGATGATCAGGCTTCTTCCTTTAATAACTCGACTATCATTCAAATTCCAGTTCCATGGATCAGATCTCTAGTTCTTTTCCCTCTTGCATAAACCCTAGAACGTGCGGTTGACCAACCTTTTGAACCTTGATCTTCTTCGCTTGGACGGTATGAAATCTTATTATAGTTGAGCGTGTAACCTTGCTTATCTTCTTCCTTGATTCAAATTCTAGGACAACAACAAGATCTTCGACCTTTTCTATAGTAGATAGTTCTTCCTTCCTTCGTACATGTGGATTTATTAGCCCTAAAATAGACCCATAAACAACAACAAAATCTTCTCTCTTTGTTTCCTTCTCTTGGTTGGTTATCTTCGCACTTCTTATTACAGACTTACTTAACCAAATTTTCTTGTCCACAAATGGAGGATGAGCTACCCTATATAGAGTGTTTTTTCCATCAAAAACATGTGCTAGGAAGTGTTAGGGAGTTCTAGGGGAACACAAGGGAGCAATAGGTGAAAATAATGCATGCAAATGAACGATTAAGATTTTGTGACAGGAAGTGTTAGTGAGTTCCAGGTGTGCTAAGGAGGGAGTGATAAAGTATGCTAGGTAGTGCAAAGGCATATTAGAAGCCAAGGAAACATGCAAAGATGTGTTAGGTGCTAAGGTGTGCCAATGCATGCCATAGAGTCTTATGGAGTGCCAGGGAAACATAAGGAAGCACTAGTTTCAAATGCATGGAAATGAATGACTAAGAGTGTGTCACAAGGAGTGTCAGGGAGTTCTAGGTGTGCTAAGGAGGGGACAACAAGGTATGTTAGGTGGTGCCAAGAAATTCTAGAGTGTTAGGGCGACATGCAAGGGTATGCTAATGCGTGTTAGGGTGTGCCAATGCATGTCAGGGTGTGCCAATTCGTGCCAGGGTGTGCCAATGTGTGTTAGGGAGTGTTGGGGAGTGCAACATAAAAACAAAGGGAAAGTAGTTCAAAATGCATGGAAATAAATGAATAAGAGTGTATGATAGGGAGTGTCATTAAATTCCAAGTGTGCTCAGGATGGAGTGACAAAATTATATGCTAGGTAGTTCCAAGACATGCAAGAGTGTCATGACATGTTAAGGAGTGGTACGATATGATAGTGAGTGCTAAAGCATGCCATGGCATGCAGGGAATTCCAACATGTGCCATAGAGTGCCAAGGGATTGTTAGACATGCCTAGGTGCTATGCCATGTCAAGATGTAAACTATGTTGCTTAGTTGTTTTATGGCCATGGTTAGATGTGAGCCTTGACTTGGTAACTTCTTAAGTGAGATGAGCTAAGATTGGGCATGAATAGCCTAAGATGAGTTATAGGCCATTCTTAGGTGAACAAGGGATAGTATAGTTGTAGTAACTGTAACTTGGTCAAGATGTTGTAGTCGAGGTAAGACTTGGTTGTTTCCCAAGTCTTAAAACCAATAAGGGTAGTTATGACGGCATGATAGCCAACCAGTGCCAGTGCATGCCAAGGATGATAAGGTGTGATAACACAGGCCAGAAAATGTTAATGCATGTTGAGGAGTGTAGGGGAGTCTGAGGGCATCACAAGGGAGAAATAGGTCAAAGTGCATGGAAAAAAATGAATAAGAGTGTCTTCCAGGTGTCCCAAGGACGAAGTGTATTAGGATAATTTCATAATAGGACTTGCAATAGGTAATCCTACGATTATGATAAGGGAATGGAAAAAGAAATTTTAAACAAAGGGAGACTTTTGTCTTGGGACAACACTATTTTTTCAATGACTTGGTTGGGTTCCAAAGTCACAAAAAAAGTAAGGCTATCAATGAGGGCATGACAACTACGAAGTGCCAAGGTGTACAAGGAATGCCAGGAAGTGATAACACATGCTAGAATGTTCCAAGGCATGTTAGTCATTCCAAGACATGCCAAGTGCTAAGGCATGCCAAGAGGTGTCAGGTGTTAGGGTGTGGCACCAATGCATGATAGGGAGTGCCAGGGAAACACAAGGGAGGACTAGTTTCAATTGTATGTAAATGAATGAGTAAGAGTGTGTGATAGGGAGTTTCAACAAGTTTTGGGTGTGCTAAGGAGGCATTGGCAATGTATGTTAGGTAGTGTCAGGGAAACACAGGGAAGGACTAGTCTCAATTGCATGGAAATGAATGAATAATAGTGTATGATAGGGAGTGTTAGCAAGTTATGGGTGTGCTAAGGAGGCATCTCTAGACAAATTTTGGGAGGGTTTGAAGAAAATTGTGTTTTGGTGCAGACTTGCAATTTTTTGGATTTTTTTTGTCTAGCAGCATAGCGAGATCACACTTTCCTTCTTCCGCAGGGCTCCAAATGATGTAAAATCAGCATTTTTGGAAAGCTTATGACCCCATCCCAAACCCCACTTTCCCACTTTCCTGGTCTCAGGCTCAGGTTTCAACAAATTTGCAAAAAATAGGCCAAAAAGTCACCTTTCTGCCCCTCTCTTTCCATTTCGTTGCACACCTGGAGACACCTTGGAAGAATGGCCATATCTCAGCCAAAAATTGGTCATTTTGAGTGAAAAAATACTCTAAAGACATCTACACTCTCCCAAATTTCTAGAAAAGGCTTCCGATCTAGATTTGCACTTCCAAAAGGCACTCAAAAATGGCCTCCAATAGCTCGTTGTACACCTAGAAAGTTTTGAGATTTTTGTAAGATTTTCACTGTGCAATTTTTTGTAATTCCTAGTTTGACTCTGGTAAAAGTCAAAAGGTTGAAGTAGATGAATGTGAGGGGTAAAAGTAAATGAAAATAATGGGTGGTTAGTATTTATAAGTTGTTTTGATTTAAATTTGACCTCATTTATGAGATAGGTTGGAGTCAAAGTTAATTGTACAAGTTGTTTTTAACTTCCCTAGACATTAGGGTTTGGTTAGAACACCTCATGGAACAGTTCCTAGAGTCATTGATTCAACCACTAAGAGTGGGGAGATGTTTTTCTAGTATTTATGTATCAGTTTATCAGTGATAGAATGGGTTGGATTTCAAAGGAGAGAAATATTGTAGCTTGTACTTGGAAATTTTCTGGAAATCAAAGGACACAATTTGCAACTATTATCTAGGAATTCATGTGCAGTAAGTTTGTGATGTTATTTTTTCACTATTATAGCTTTATATGAAAAATATTAATTGTCTCCTTCCATTCATACATTATTCAATGGTTTTCCTTACATTTTATAAACAAAATTCTTTGCATAAAGCTCTATTTTGATGGAAAAATCATTATGTGTTACTTTATTTTAATGAATTCATGCTTCATGCTCATTAATACCTTTTGCTTCTTCTAAACACTACACTACACAAAAAAACACTAAGATCCATCACAAAAGTAATGCTACCTTTCTCCTTTTTGTATTTTTTGTTGTAACCCTTTGATCCTCTGACCTAGATACATGGTTTTTCTCCCTTATCTAGCAACAAGACCCGAAATTTTCCAAAACCCACTTGAACCTAGCTATCTAGCCTAAAATCCTTTACATTCCAGTCATCTCTTTGTTATGATTTCATAGAGAGAGCCCTCTCTAGTTTTGTAGGACTAGCTACCAAACTAAAAGCTTGTTCTGTGATTACCTTCGTTGATCTCCTCATCAGCCTGGGACATTGTGGAGGATAATAGAGGGCATGAAATCTAGGGAGTGCTAAGGTGTTCTAGTGAATGTAATGTTCCCAAGTCATGGAAAAATGTAATGCTAGTTGTAAGGACATGACTGCCAAGGTGTGTTAGGGAATGCTAGGGCATGCTAACATGTGTCAGATACTATGAAGACATGTCAAACAAGATAATACATGCTAAGTGTGAAGGCATGCCAAGGTGTACAAGGGTGTGACAATGCATGCCAGGGACTATCAAGGGAACAAAAGGGAGGAACAAGTTAAACTACAAGTAAATGAGCACATAATAGGGTTAATAAGTCATCAATTTACCTTTTCCATGAGGGTCATGCTAGGAAAACCAACACTAGATGCCAATAGGTTCCAAGTGCCAAGTGTTAATGAATTCTAAGTGCCAAATCTTCCTCTGTTTCTTCTCATATAGTTTCCAATAATTGATCTCAAATAACTTTAATATTAAACCATGACAAATCATACCAAGTCATCTCAACGCATACCAAACATGCTAATACTTGCCAAGTGCCAACATGTTCTAAGTGCCAATGTGTGTCAGGGAGTGTGATGCATGCTGTGAAGTGGAAGAGCATATAGAAGAGTGCTAAGGTGTGCTAGAGAGTGCCAATGCATGCTAAGGAGTGTTAGGGAGTACTAGGTCAAAATGCATGGAAGTGAATGAATATAAGGGTGCGTCAGGGAGTGTTAATGAGTGTTAGTTGTCATGCCAAGGAGGGAGTGAAAAGGTATGATAAGCACGAGTAAGGAACACTAGGTAATACCAGGGAATTTCAAGAAGTGCTAGAGTGTGCTAGGTATTTTCGGGGTGTGCTAGCATGTGCCAAATAGTGCCAAGGCATTCCAGATGCTAAGACATGCTAGGATGTGCATGGTGCCATAGTATGCCAATATGCGTCAAGGAGTTTCAAGGCAACAAAAGGAATAAACAAGATAAAATGAAAGGAAATCAACACATAAGAGGGTTAATAAGTCAGGACTTTATCTGTTTCAAAAGGGGCATGCTAGGCACACTTATAATATGTTCCAATACATGCCAAGTGCCAATGTGTGCAAAGTTCCAATGTTTTTCAATGCAATATTTTACTAAGGTGTTCCAGGGCATGCCAACACATGATAGGGGAGTTCTATGCTATGTTAGGGCATGCCAACATGTGCTTGGGCATCCTACTCATGGCAAGATGGTCTAGGAGTAAAGATGTTCCAAGACATGTGAGGTGCCAAGGAATGTTAGTGTATTGTTCCAAAGCATGTTAAGGTGTGCCATGAGTGTTGAGGAGTGCTAGGTCTCTCTCACTAATAGAATTGATAGAGCTTGATTATGTATTAAATAATATAGTTCCTACACACACTAGTGGAACTTTATTTAAAGGAAATTTGCTAGATAATGAACCTAATAGAGATGAATCATGTGTTGAATCATACGAAAACTATATTCTTATGACTTGAGGGAAATGATACACACTAATTAATTTTTAACAAATTGAATGACTATTATAAACACTACGACCTTGGACACATAATAAAAAGAATCCACAAAAATGGTCTTAAATCATTATCTTTTGACAAAAAATATAGTAACAAGTACATAGCTTCATCAAAAACTCATTGGAATGATCAATGATGACAAACATTTTTTGACCATCACCAAAAGTAACGAAAAAGAGCATTTGTGAGGGTCAATAAAATATCATCACTAGAAGTGTCACCAAAAATAATTAGTGATGGGCCTTTAATGACCCTCACCAAAAGTGTCACCAAAGAGAAAATTAGTGATGGGCCTTTAACGACCCTCACCAAAAGTGTCATTGAAAATGGATTTGGTGACAAACCTTAAAGGGCCATCACTATTTACACTTACAACAACGATTTTTTAAAGACCATCACCATATGCGACCTTGGTGATGGACCTTAAAGGTCCGTCACAAGCATGAAGCATCATAAATAACTCATTGGAATGATCAATGATGACAAACATTTATTGACTGTCACCAAAAGTAACCAAAAAGATCATTGGTGATGGTCAATAAAATATCGTCACTAGAAGTGTCACCAAAGAGAGAATTAGTGATGGGCATTTAACGACCCTCACCAAAAGTGTCACCAAAGAGGGAATTAGTGACGAGCCTTTAACGACCCTCACCAAAAGTATCATTCAAAATGGCTTTGGTGACAAACCTTAAAGGACCATTACTATATACACTTACAACAACACTTTTTTAAAGACCATCACCATATGTCACATTGTTGATGGACCTTAAAAGTCCGTCAGAGGCATGACCCTCACCAATGACCTTTTTTATTATACTTCATCTATAATTTATCTTCAATCTGGCTAACTGTTGTTGGTTGCAACATTTCTATGATGTATGATTTTACTTGCCGTAATGGCTACAATGATGGAGATCAAAACATTTATTTTCCAAATGACTAGTTCTTTGATAATGAGAACAGTTCAGTTTGTTTGCAACTTGAGTTTGTGTGCATTTCTGTTTGTCTCCAACTTCAGTTTGTGTGCTTTGATGTTGGCCTGCAAGTTGTTGAGAACTTGCTGAGGTGATTTGTTCAAGTAATTTGACACTGACTAACTGAATCCGCTTTGAATAATCAGGGGTATGTAAGTTGTCATTATCTTTGACATATCCTCAGCTGCGTTGATTTTGATTACTTTGAATTTCTTCCCATGGCTTGATGATGGGTTTGGAAGAAAGATGAACTAGAACAACTTCAAAACTTGAAGGTGGTTGTATGAATGAAGTCGGATGATCAGCTGTCTCTAGATTGGTCAAAGACTTGGAAGCAACATACTGCTCTTGCAACTCATTTGTTTGCAGTTGCGACTCTAATTGAAGGAACTCAATCTTTTCATGTGCATGTTAAATATGCACTTGAATGTTAGCAAGAGTGGTTTTGCTGATGTGCACCATGTCACTAGCTGATGATAACATTAAATTGTTAATAATTTGGTACAACTGAATGTGTGTCGCCATGTTGCCTTGCTTACTTTGAAGTCAGGCTTGCTTGTCATAAAAGTCATGCTTGAAAAAATTGCTCACTTGAGTCGATCACTAAAATGACATGCTTGCTTGTACTGGTTGTTGATTGTTGATGCTTTTAAACACTTGCTTGAACTGCTGATTGTATGCTTGCTTGAAGACGATCACTTTTCTTGAATGAAACGTTATGAATGCTTTAATGAACTTTACACAGGTTCGCTTGTTGTGCGTTGAACTGTTGTACTTGATTTGGTTACTTGACATGCTCGCTTGATCTTAGGGTGCTTGTTGTAGACACATGCTTGTTTTGATGCTTACTTGAAGATTAGAGTCCATGCCCATTTGAAGATGATTGCTTGCTTGATTATGTTCTTGAACTTGCTTGATTGTTTTATGAAAACGTTCACTTGCTTGATTGTTGTTATGAACACACTCGCTTGCTTGATTGTACTTGCTTGAAATACTTGTTGTCTTGAACTCTTGTTTGATTACTGCACTTAGTGATGTACTGAATGTGGTAAAAAAAATGATGGGTGTCGAACACTGTCGAAAATGCACCCAAATGATAAATGTTCAAGTGAAAACTGACTTGACTTAATATATGCATTGTAACAAATCAAATGAGGGTGTCGGTTACAACTGAAATTGCACCCTTACAATTCAGTTAAAAAATGTTTATTTGCAAATTATGTAAAAAGTGTTGATGATGTTGATGTCATCTTGGCTTGAAATGCTTGATTTTTGTAGCATCCTTAACTTGATTTCTTTGATTACATGATGTGAAATGTGCTTGCTTGGAAGATCATCTTATCCAGTTGACGATGTGACGCTTTATGCTTATGAACTTAATTGATTATGGGAGCTTTGATTTTAGGAGCTTGATCGATGACTTGTATAGGTAGCCTTTCTTATGTGCATGTAGTTGTTTTGTTTAAGCATAATAAAGAGAGTGTTTTACAAATTCGACTCAAATCATGCAAGCACATTCACGACACAGAGTGTACCTATGATCCCCTTATTCAATTTCAGGCAGATCTAGGACACGATCACCACAAAAAGATACGTTTTTATTAACCTTCAATATACATCATCATGACAATGTCTTTAGTGAGGTGTCTCAAGCACATATTGAGAACTCCCTTGCGTCAAATTGTCTTCAAAAACAAAACTGCCTGCATGGTCTCAATCTTTCTCAAAGTAAAAATTACTTTGGATTACAACAATAACTTTCTCCAAAAAATAACTTATCACTCCAAATACAAAAATATGTGTCTTATGACTCCAATAACTTTATCATGATTACAAATCTTTAAAAAAATGCTTTCATAACCTTATCTCTCCAAAAGCTCCATAAAAACTCTACTTTTAATTCATAAATTTCGGATAAAAAGGATCTGAATCTAAATAAAGCTTTTTGCCGAATTGTATGATTTTCTCAACAGAAAAAATGACTATGCTTCCTGCAATATCAATCAAAATTCCCTGAAAAGCAACAATATTTATGGAAGCAATGCTTTTCCTGAATGATATGATTTCTTCCATGCCCCCAAAAATGAAAATTAGCTATTTTCCTGCAATAGAAATCCAAAGTCCATAAAAAACAATTGGATTCTACACAATCCTGCCTTCAATCCTAGATCAGATGCTTGCATGCATGACCTGAACACAACTGCTCAAACTGAGGTGAGCGCAACAATCATCAAAATAATGGCCAATTAGACAAATTGGTGGAATGAAAATTGCATACACACAATACAATAAGATTGCATATAAAAATGTTACTTTATCCATGGCCTTTAATGGAAGCGGTCACTATTTCCATACACCATCTTTCGAACCTGGCATATCACAGATTTTTCATACCAATTTCTTTTGAAGAAGCGAATTCATTCAAAGAGTAGTCACCATAGAATTAGGCAATCTGGTGCAACTATAAACTTACAAAAGAAACAAATGTGATCTCGACAATCAAATATGGATTGGCGTATTCTGTTAGATCACAATCGGTGCTCTCTAATGGATGCTGCTTGATAGATCTCCATGCTTATTGTGTATCAACAATCATTGATTACCATATTAGCCCCTTGAAAGCAGTTATAAAAAAAGAAATTAGCAGAGGAGGTGAGTCTCGATTGGAGTGGATGTGATGCATGATCCGGTCGTGTTATGGATGATATAAACTATGAATCATTGTGATGAGAATGCCATGGAAAAATCTAAAGTAGCAGGACTTTTCGAAAAGTGAATCCCCATACTCTCTTTTCTTACTTTGGCTCGACAAATAAACATAATGTTCAGAAAAAGTACACATTACTCAAGAAAACCAGTGAAATATTCTTAATTAAGATTTCAACATCATTTTTAATAGTAAAACAAACTACGTCCATCGCTCATAAGCAATGGTTCATCAACGTCCTTAGGTCATAAGCTCATGACATTTTTCCATTCTCTTGGATAGATCAAAATTGGTTTACGAGGCTGACGCGAGGGTGAAGGATCCTGTCGACAAGTGCGTGGGAGCAATTTCAATCCTGCAGCACCAGGTGAAACAATTGCAAACAGAGTGGCATAATGTGCGCTCTTAGCTGTCCAAGTATATAAATGCAGGGATTGTAATTCCTCTGATGGGGGTGGAAATGGGATTATTAGGATCTTTGAGAGACCAAATTTTTAGGGATTAGAATATCATGGAGGTGCATATTTCAAGGGACCATATGGCGTCCTGTCGTATATCTAAAATAGCCAATAAAAAATGTAGCGTTCAACCTCCCAGCTTCTAGAGTCATGCAAACAACAACGTATGAACTGTGTATAGATTACGAGAAAACACCAGTGTGTATTAAATCAACATGAGATGCGCTCTTTGTTGCTAAACTCGAACTCCTGCAATCACACTATTAAAAAAAATGCTATTGCAGCTTTCAATCAACAAAGCCTTGCAACAGAAATCGATCCAAAGTCGCCTAACGCTCCAGGCCTTGCAAAAAATCCTCCTTAATGACCTTTCTCACCCTTTTGACTTGCTCTCACATGTAGTAGCACACATGCAACAATTAATTCCTTAAAATCACATATAACATATTCTCACATGCAAACTCTCATGCAAATTCACGTCAACACTCGCTTTTTGCAATACAACAGTTTCTCAAACGAGCTACAAAGAATCTCACACAATGCTCAACCTTATGTCTCTGATACTACATGAAGAAGAATCACATAGCCATATAACCATATGCACAACAAATTAACACACAAAAATTAAACTGGAGGAAAAGGCAAAGAGCCATCATGTGGTCTCTCATGCTCATGTAATTCTCATTATTCAAAAAATTTAATAATACATTTAAATACATGAGTAAGTGGTCTTAAGATAGTGCGTCTATCATAGACTCACTTGGTTGAGACAATTTCTCAACTTACAGACTAATTTAGGAGAGCTAGTTGGAGAGAATCTCTCATCCAAACTACACTCCTTAGTTTGAGGAATTCTCATAATTTTATTTATTTAATTTAATAATTGGATTTATTATTGATTTTTAAGAGAGTGAGGCTAACAAAGGCATTGAAGTTGTTTCACTTGTGTTTAATGACGGTTTTTGGAGAGATGCTGAAGAGATTATTGATGTGATGGAGTCCCTTGTTAGAGTTTTCAAGTACATCAAGTCTTTTAACTTTTTCATGTTTTAAATTTCATTTCAAGCTTCTTTATATTTTCAATGTTTCATATTTATTTAAATTTGAAGGCTTGAACTTTCAAGATGGTTGATGGGGATAAAGCCACTATGGGTTACATTTATGAGGTGATGGATCTCACAAAGGAGGCCATCAAAAGAAGATATGGGGATGAGGTGGGAAAGTATATGCCTCTTTCAAACATTATTGATGCACGTTGGGATAGGAAATTGCATTCCCCCTTACATGCTACTAGCTGGTACTTCTTAAACCCATAGTATTTTTATGATAAGAGAAAATTTAATGAGGATGGGGAGGTTCGCAGAGGACTTATCACATGCATGGAAAGGTGCTTCCTTGATCCAAAATTTCAAAGTCGTGTATTTTCCCAACTATAGGATTATAAAGCACAAGCTAAATTATTTTCTTATATCAATGTTAAATGAGAAAGGTCTAAGATGTTGCCAGATACCCTTTGAGGCTTGAAGACTTCATCAATTCATTAAATTTGTTTAAATTTTATTTTCTATGTTAAATGTTTTATTAAATTTTTTTGACTTTTTAAGTTTTTACTATTTAGTATTTAGTACGTCTACCGACAAACCCTTGCCACATGTTAGGTCTTTGGTGGCAAAACTTTTGTATTGATACACCAGATTTGAAAAGATTTGCCATTTGAATCTTAAACCAAGCATGCAGGGCTTCATGTTTTGAGTGCAACTGGAGCATGTTTGAGAAAATACATTCTAAGAAGTGCAATCGATTGACACAAAAGCGCTTAAATGACCTTGTATTTTTCCATTACAATCTACAACTTCGCAACAAGAAAATACTAAGTGAGAGCATGAATTTGAAGGTTTGATAATTTGATTCGAAATTTAAATTTTAAACTTTAAAGCTCAAAGTAAAACATAAATTCACATTTCAATGTATCATGATAATGATAGGTTTAGATCATTCACCAATATACCTTGAAGAGATAGATTTGCAAACTACAAATGCAGCAGATTGGGTCCAATTAGTGCAGGCTCCTCTTTTAAGCGTACATGACTTGAAGAACTTTGAGATTCAAGCAAGTGAAGGAGTGGGAGGAATCGCTTTTAGTTCTCACTCTTAAGAGTCTTAGACTCTTAGTTACCGATTTTTTTCTAATTAGGATGCAGTTGTTTGTAAACTTTTAGAAGCAATTGCTTCTAGTTCTATGTAGTCACTAGTTAGGAGTCATGAATCAGTACTTTGGATCATGTTTGGACTCATAACATATATGACATGCTTATTCATTCATGATATTTTGGACATCTATTGATATTATGAATTGTTTGGACATGGCTTTACTGAATATCAATGAAAAATGTTTTTTTAATTCAATATATGTGTATATTCTTATTTATTGAATTCACTGATTTTTTCCTGATTTTTTGCCAATTTTTCCCCAATCCGATTAAAACTCTTAGCCCTTTTGCCTTGCCGATTTATTTTCTATTTCGAGTGCCGTAACATTGGTTACAAGTTTCATTCTTCACTTATGAGTGCGAAGGTGTGCTAGAGAGTGCTAATGCATGCTGAGGAGTGTTAGGGAGTACCAGAAAATACAAGGGAGCACTAGGTCAAAATGCATGGAACTGAATGAATATGAGGGTGTGTCAGGGAGCGTCAACCAGTGCTAGCTATAATGCCAAGGAGGGAGTGACAAGGTATGCTAAGCATGGGTAAGGCATGCTAGAGAATATCATGGAATCTTAAGAAGTGCTAGAGCGTGCTAGGTAGTTCTAGGGTGTGCTAACATGTGCCAAATAGTGCCAAGGCATGCCAGGTGCTAAGACATGCTAGGATGTGCAGGGTGCCAGAGTATGCCAATATGCATCAAGGAGTTTCAAGGAAACAAAAGGAATAACCAAGATAAAATGAAATGAAATGAACACTTAAGATGGTTAATAAGTCGTGACTTTATATTTTTCAAAAGGAGCATGCTAGGCACACTAATAATATGTTCCAATACATGCAAAGTGTCAATGTGTGCCAAGTGTTAATGTGTGTCAATGCAATATTATGCCAAGGAGTTCCAGTGCATGCTAGGGACAACAGGGAATGCCAACACATGATAGGGGAGTGCGCTGCCATGCTATGGCATGCCAACATGTGCTTGGGCGTCGTACTCATGGCAAGATGGTCTTGGTACAAAGATGTTCCAAGTACAAAGATCTTCTAAGACATGCGAGGTTCCAAGGAATGTTAGTGTACTGTTCCTAAGCATGTTAAGGTGTGCCATGAGTGTTGAGGAGTGTTATGCCTCTCTCATTAATAGAATTGATAGAGCTTAATTATGTATTAAATAATATAGTTCCTACACACACTAGTGGAAATTTATTTAAAGGAAATTTGCTAGATAATAAACCTAATAGAGATGAATCATGTGTTGACTCATAGGAAGACTATATTCTAATGACTTAAGGAAAATAATACACACTAATTAATTATTAACAAATTGACTGACTATTATAACCACTATGACCTTGGACACATAATGAAAAATACTCCACAACAATGGTATTAAATCGTTATATTTTGAAAAAAACTATAGTAACAGGCACATAGCATCATCAAAAACTCATTGGAATGATCAATGATGACGAAAAATTTTTGACCGTCACCAAAAGTAAGCAAAAAGAGCATTGGTGAGGGTCAATAAAATATCATCACTAGAAGTGTCACCAAATAGAGAATTAGTGATGGGCCTTTAACGACCCTCCCCAAAAGTGTCGCCAAAGAGAGAATTAGTGACGGGCCATTAACGACCCTCACCAAAAGTGTCATTGAAAATTGCTTTGGTGACAAACCAAAGCATATGTGACATTGGTGATGAACCTTAAAGGTCTATCACAGGCATGAAATGTCATCAAAAACTCATTGGAATGATCAATGATAATGAACATTTATTGATCGTCACCAAAAGTAACCAAAATGATCATTGGTGACGGTCAATAAAAGATCATCACTAGAAGTGTCACCAAAGAGAGAATTAGTGATGGAGCTTTAACGAACCTCACAAAAAGTGTCACCAAAGAGAGAATTAGTGTCACGGCTTTAATGACCCTCACCAAAAGTGTCATTGAAAATGGATTTGGTGACAAATCTTAAAGGACCATCACTATATACACTTACAACAATGCTTTTTTAAAGACCGTCACCATATGCGACATTGGTGATAGACCTTAAAGGTTCGCCATAGGCATGACCCTCACCAATGACCTTTTTTCTTGTAGTATTATAACCTCATATCCTTAATTTTGTGCCTGATGTCTTGATATCGAAGCCACTTTTCTAGGCTAGTCTCCATACCACTGCCCAAAACTTCCTGTAGCTTTCCATAATCATATTTCTCATAGCAACAATGTTAATCAACTTGAATCCAAAACATCACCTAAACTAGCGATAACACAATAGACATTTCGCCAAACATATGGTAAACATGTGAGCTACATGTCATGAAGGCATATTTGAGTGTAAATATCTGTACTTTAGCTGAAAATCATCGATAAGGTCTAATGTCCTCTCAAGTAGTTGCAACAACACTTGTTAGCCCATGAAATTGGAGGACATGTTGAGGATGTATGTGATTCATCAGCAACAGAAGCCCGAAGAGTATCTTCCACCAGTTGAGTTTGCTTACAACAATGGGCACCAGGAATCTTTGAGGATGAGTTCATTTGAAGCATTGTATGGGTGGAGTTGTAATACTCCCATCATTACTAGTGATACAATGAACACGGTGTTGATTGGAAAAAATATGTTGGCAAAGATGGAATAGGAAATGAAGGTAATCACGAAGAATCTGAAGGCAGCATAGGATGGGTGGAAACGTTATGCAGATCATAATAGGTTTTTTAAGGAGTTTCAGGTTGGGGAACAAGTGTATTTGTGCATCAATCCCAGTAAGAGCTCCTTGAGGATTGGATCATGTGCCAAGATGGCACCTCAGTTTTGTGGGCCTTTCAAGATTATTGAAATGATTGTACCAGTGGCCTATCGACTTGCATTGCCTCTGACAGTGAAATTCCATGATGTTTTCCATGTGTCATTGCTTAAGAAGTATGTTAAATATGTTGATCATGTGATTGGTTGGTCTATATTGCACGGAGAGCAGGTTAAAGTGCAGCGGAAGCACTTTGGGCCTGATGAAGCTACATGGGAGATGGTGGATCAGATGTGGGTTGTGTATCCTTCTCTATTCACTGGTTGAGAGAATTGTTTTGGTATATGTTTTATTGTGATGTTTCGGTATATGTACATACATATATTGATGTAAATACCACCATGAGTTGTGTTATAAAGCTCAAAAACGTGATATGGGTGTCATGTTGTTATGGTTGTTATGATTGTTATGTGTCATGTTGGTTTTCTTCTCAGCAGGTTGATCACTGTAAATACTGCATCGAGCTATGTTAGATAGTTCCTTGGGCAGTATGTTTTGATTTCAATAGTCTTGTTGGTTGTAGGTGTCATTGAATACTAAGAACAGTGTTCCCGCAAGGGGGAGGGTTTTGTAATAACCCTGGTCAAAATTCCATGTAAATAAAGTTAATAAAGGAAAAATAATAACCAAGGCCATGGGACACATATTCCAAGCTGAATTTTGGGCAAAAAATCCTAGTGTCAGTGTTCATTTGGTTTATTATGGCTAAGGAAATTTGCAAAGGCAAAGACTTTGGAAAGGCATGAGGCATTAATTGTAATTTTATTTATGAAAATAATTGAAATTAGGACAAAAGAAAGGTGAAAGGGCACAAGTTGCATGTGAGGATGAAAATGAAGGAAAATAATGGAACATTGAAGAAAATATAGGCCTCATTAATAAAATGGCTTATGAGGATCAATTGGTATCTTTTGTCAATTTAGTTTTGGATCTCTCCCTCTATTATCTATCTCACACTCTCAGACACTTAGATTTTTCTTGGAGCACTCTAGCATTAGATCAAGAAAGTAAATGAAGGACCAATATGGCAAAGATCAAGCAAGGAAGAGAAACATCTAGTAGCTAAAACGAGACTATTTGTAGGTACTAATTTGCATGTGTGATTTCCTTGCTAGTTTTGGTGTGCATCGTACATGCTTGTGTGTATTTGGTTCTCTTTATATAATTGGCATGGGTTTTGCTAGTTGTGACAATGTTCTTCAACCTTGCATTTCTATTTTTGGATAACCATGGTGTGATGGGTTCCCTTGTATTTGGTTAAGCTAGATTGCTGAATGGTTTTGAAACTAGGTGAGGTGGTCTCTGAAAGAAAAAACACAAGGCCTAAGAATCATTGGACCAGACTAGGATTGCGGTAATATCAAATTTTATGTGCCTCAGTGGGCCTAGCAATCCTCTACCAGTGAATGGCAGGATATACAGTAAAGCCTAGAGGTGTGTTCCCTCGAACAGGCCTAGGAATCCTTCACCGATGAATGGCGGGATATACGGTAAATCCTAGAGGGTGGAGTCTTGATTAGGCCTAATAATCCTCAACCGTTGTATGGCGAGATATATGGTAAAGCCTAGAGACTAGGAAATAAGAAAATTCCTCATGGTGTAGGTGGAGAAATTCCTCATGGTGTAGGTGGAATCCATGCTTCTTTAGGGTCTACTGATCTGATGGGGATTATGGTAAAGCTAGAGGAAACCTAGTTTGGTTTGGTTTTGAGTCCCACATTCATGCTTAGAACATGGCATGGGGTGATTGGTTGAAACAAAGATTTGGTTCAGCCAATATATGGTTGGGTGGTTCGTGGAGATCCCAAACCTAGTTGGCTTTTGCATTCATTAATAATAGTTTCTTTTCCTTTATATTTCATGTGTAAATGTACTAGCGTATATGTGGATTATATGGTTGTTAAATCCTTGTTATTTCTATTGGTTATATGTTGGTTATGAGTATGTTTTATGACAGACTTGATGTATGGCTCTCATCATGTTCTGATTTGTAATTGAAAGTACAATGAATATATGACCTAATGGATGATAATGCAGCTATTGTGATATGGCAACAACGCCTCTTTATGAATCTTAGATAAGTATGAGACCCCTATGCTCAGATATGTTGTTATAACCTGTAGAATGCATATTTCTGACATGTTTGACGAAATGCCTGTCATGGCTAGTAGGGGTCCAGTCAAGTCATTGATCAAGTGTTTGCATTAGTACCTTTGTTTCAATGTTATTTATCATTTCTGAAATTTTCATGAACTTCTGGGCAGTGGCCTGAGTCCTGGCCCTGAAAAATGGCACATAATCCGAGGTCACTGGCTCAAAACTAGCTAAAAAAGTCCACATTCGTTGGCATGCCCTTACTATGGGAGCAACTAGAAGGCCTCAGTTGCATGCATGGCTTGTCATCGGAGCTAATGGGGGTCCATATCAGTGAAATGCCAAGTTTCCTCAGGGGTTGGTCACCTGGAAAGGTTGGTTCGCTCTTGAATGTTCTATAGCATGTGTGGAAGGTAAAATTGGTTTGGTTTTGTTTGCTCCACTTCCTTAACTATAAATGTGGATTTGAATCACATCATAGTAGCATCTCATCACATGTTTACCCCAACGAACCAATTAACTTGGGAAAATATGGGAGGAGGGTGTTACAGAGTGGTATCAGAGCTTGGTTCACCCCTTAGATTGGATGGGTGGTGTGTTGGTCATGGTTACAGTGGTATTTCCATGTGAAAGTGGATGGTGTGTTGGATGTGGTCATCATGAGTGTATATTGGTTATGCATGTCAGTTCTTATATATAGTTGTGTGTACATTGTCTGATATGACTCATAAAAATGTATGCACAACAATATATAAGAAAAATATATATATGATATTGTGATAACCATATCATATATGTCTGATATTGTCTGATATTATGCATAAAGGTTATAGTACTCCATCAGTTGATAGAGCTTAAGAACATGACATGGGACACCTTGATTGAGGTTTCCAAGGCACCTACTCTTGAGGTTACCAAGACATATCAGAGAGGTAGAAGGCTTGTGTTTGCTCCTCACGTTAAGGAAGGGGCCAAGCCTACTACATCGACAGAACAAGGATCACCATCACATCATGAGGCTTATTTGCATGATGAGGAGCCTATTGAGCATGACTTTGACCTAGTTGACTTGGAGGCACATGATGATCATCAAACCCTGCAAAAAGTCATCAAAGAGAAGGATTCTCAGATCACGGAGCTCAAGGACAATTTGGAAAGGGCCAAATTCATCATTTCATTCCTTGAGCAAGAAAACAATCAACTTAAGGCAAAACAACTAGTCATGGAGAAAGAGAAATTCAAAGCCAAGAAATAGGAGATGAAAGAAAAGGAAGTGGTGGACCATGAGGACATTAATTAGCATGAAGGACATGTGGCAAGGAAGATACCAAGGACAATGGTTTAGGAAGCACTTCAGAGAGAAAGAGAACAAAAGCCACCAATGGAAGAATTGACCTTTGAAGATAGGATTGCCATGGAAATAAATGAGGACAGGGATTTTTCATTTGACAAAGTCAATTTCCACCTTGAGAAGCTCCTTTTCAAGGCCAAAAGGAATAACAAGTTGCAAAAGAAAATGGCCATCCATTTTTACACAAGGAATCAAGTTTCCAAGGTCAAAATCAAGCAGTTGAACCAAAAACTCAAGGAAACCCTAATCAGCCAACAGGAGAAGGGTAAGTTAGATTTTATTGTTGAAGCATCCATGATTACATAACATACCTCATTAGGCATCTTTGGACAAATTTTGGGAGGATTTGGAGAAAATTTTTTGTTTTGGTGCAGACATGCAATTTTTTGGCAATTTTATGTCTAGGAGTGCAACAAACTCACGTTGCGCTTCTTCCTCAGGGCTCCAAATGATGGAAAATCAGAATTTTTGGAAAGATTATGACCCCCTCTCAGAACCCATTTTCCCACTTTCCTAGCTTGGGACTCAGTTTTTGAGAAATTTGCAAAAAAGAGGCCAAAAATCACCTTTCTGCCCCTCTTTTTCCATTTTGCTGCACACCTAGAGACACCTTGGGAGAATGGTCATATCTCAGCCAAAAATGGGTCCTTTTGAGTGCAACAATAATCTAAAGGCATCTAAACTCTCCCATATTTCCAGAACATGTTTTAGATCTAGATTTGGACTTCATAAAGGCACTCAAAAATGGCCTCCAATAGCTTGCTGCGCACCTGGAAATTTCTGAGATTTTTGTAAAATTTTCACTATGTAATTTTTTGTAATTCCTAGTTTGACTTTGGTAAAAGTAAAAAGGGTGAAGTAGATGAATGTGAGGGTTAAAAGTAAATGTAAATAATGGGTGGCTAGTCCTTTTAAGCTATTTTGATGTAAATTTGACCTCATTTATGAGAGAGGTTGGAGTCAAAGTTAATTGTAGAAGTTGTTTTTAACTTCCCTAGACATTAGGGTTTGGTTAGAACACCTCATGGAATAGTTCCTAGAGTCATGGATTTGACCCCTGAGAGTGGGGAGATGTTTTTTTGGTCTTTATGTATCAATTTTTCAGTGATAGAATAGGTTGGATTTCAGAGGAGAGAACTATTGTAGCTTGTACTTGGACATTTTCTGGAAATCAAAGGACACAGTTTGCAGCTATTATCTAGGAATTCATGTGCAGTAAGTTTGTGATGTTGTTTTTTCTCTGTTATAGCTTTATATGAAATATATTCATCTTCTCTTTCCATTAATCAATTCTTCAATGGTTTTCCTTATAATTTATAAACATAATTCTTTTCATAAAGCTCTGTTTTGATGGAAAAATCATTATGTGTTACTTTCTTTCTTGCTTAATGAATTCATGTTTCATGCTCATTAAGACCTTTTGCTTCTTCTAAACACTACACTACACCAACAAACCCTAATATCCATCACAAAAGTAATGCTACCTTGCTCCTTTATATCTTTGTTGTTGTAACCCTTTGATCCTCTAACCTAGCTACCTGATTTTTCTCCTTTATCCAGCAACAAAACCCTAAATTTTACAAAACCCACCTGGGCCTAGCTATCTAGCCTAAAATCCTTTACATTCCGATAAGCTCTTGGTTTTGATTTCATAGAGAGAGCCCTATCTCGTTTGGTATGGGTAGATACCAAACTAAAATATTGGTCTGTGGTTACCTTCGTCGATCTCCTCATCAGCCTCGGACATTGTGGAAGATAACAGAGGGCATGACAACTAGGGAGTGCCAAGGTGTTCTAGTGAATGTAAGGTTCCCAAGTCATGGAAGAATGTAATGCTAGTTGTGAGGTCATGATTTCTAAGGTGTGTTAGGGCATGTTGACATGTGCCAGATAGTACGAAGACATGTCAAACAAGCTAAGATGTGCCAAGTCTTAAGGCATGCCAAGATGTACAATGGTGTGACAATGCATGACAAGGACTGTTGAGGCAACAAAATGGAGGAACAAGTTAAACTAGAAGGAAATGAGCACATAATAGGGTTAATAAGTCATAAATTTACCTTTTCCATGAGGGGCATGCTAGGCACACCAACACTAGGTGCCAATAGGTGTCAAGTGCCAAGTTTCAATGCATTCTAAGTGCCAAAACTTCCTCCGTTTCTTCTCATCTATTTTCCAATAGTTGATCTCAAATAACTTGAATATTAAATCATGCCAAATCATACCAAGTCATCTCAACGCACGCCAAACATGCTAAGACTTGCTAAGTGCCAACATGTGCCAAGTGCTAATGTGCATCAGGGAGTGTGATGCATGATATGAAGTGGTAGAGCATATTGAAGAGCACTGCTAAGGTGTGCTAGAGAGTACCAATGCATGCTAAGGAGTGTTAAGGAGTACTAGGAAAACACAAGGGAGCACTAGGTCAAAATGCATGGAAGTGAATGAATATGAGGGTGTGTCGGGGAGATTCAATGAGTGCTAGTTGTGATGCCAAGGAGGGAGTGACAAGATATGCTAAGCATGGGTAAGGCATGCCATGGAATATCGGGGCATGTCGAGAAGTGATAGAGTGTGATACGTAGTTTCGGGGTGTGATAACATGTGCCAAATAGTGCCAAGGCATGCTAGGTGCTAAGACATGCTATGATGTGCAAGGTGCCAGAGTATGCCAATATGCTCAAGGAGTTTCAAGTCAACAAAAGGAATAACCAAGATAAAATGTAAGGAAATGAACACATAATAGATTTAATAAGTCGTGACATTATATTTTTCAAAAGGGGCATGCTAGGCACACTGATAATATGTTCCAATACATGCCAAGTGCCAATGTGTGCCAAGTGCTAATGTTTGTCAATGCAATATTATGCCAAGGTGTTTTGGGGCATGTTAGGGACTACAGGGCATGCCAACACACGATAGGGGAGTGCTATGCTATACTAGGGAATGCAAACATGTGCTTGGGCATCCTACTCATGGAAATATGTTCTAGGTACAAACATGTTCCATGTACAATGATGTTCCAAGACGTGCGAGGTGCCAAGGAATGTTAGCGTATTGTTCCAAATCATGTTAAGGTGTGACATGAGTGTCAAGGAGTGCTATGTCTCTCTCATTAATAGAATTGACAGAGCTTGATTATGTATTAAATAATATAGTTCCTACACACACTAGTGGAACTTTATTTAAAAGGAATTTTCTAGATAATAAACCAGAGATGAATCATGTGTTGACTCATACGAAAACTATATTGTTATGACTTGAGGGAAATGAGACACACTAATTAATTCTTAACAAATTGATTGACTATAACCACTATGACCTTGGACACATAATGAAAAAGACTCCACAATAATGGTCTTAAATTGTTATCTTTTGAAAAAAAATATAGTAACAGGTACATAACGTCATCAAAAACTCATTGGAATGATCAATGATGACGAACATTTTTTGACCGTCACCAAAAGTAACCAAAAAGAGCATTGGTGAGGGTTAGTAAAAGATTGTCACCAAAATTAGTGATGGGCCTTTAACGACCTTGACCAAAAGTGTCACCAAAGAGAGAATTAGTGATGGGCCTTTAACGAGTCACGACCCTTACCAAAAGTGTCATTGAAAATGACTTTGGTAACAAAAGTTAAAGGACCATCAATATATACACTTACAACAACATTTTTTTAAAGACTGTCACCATATGCAACTTGGCGAAAGACCTTAAAGTTCTGTCACAGGAATGAAGCATCATTAAAAACTCATTGGAATGATCAATGATGGCGAACGTTTTTTTACCATCACGAAAAGTAACCAAAAAGAGCATTGGTGAGGGTCAATAAAAGATCATCACTAGAAGTGTCACCAAAGAGGGAAATAGTGATGGGAATTTAACGACCCTCACCAAAAGTGTCACCAAAGAGAGAATTAGGGACGGAACTTTAATGACCCTCACCAAAAGTGTCATTGAAAATGGATTTGGTGACAAACCTTAAAGGACCATCACTATATACACTTACAACAAAACTTTTTTAAAGACCGTGACCATATGTGACATTGGTGATGGACCTTAAAGGTTCGTCACAGGCATGACCCTCACTAATGACCTTTTTTCTTGTAGTGCTAAAATCATCAGCTGCAGAAAATTCAAGATGAAGTTGCAAGGTGGAAGGATTAAAACACTTCCGAGTGTTCTGCATATTCCTGCATTGACTAGAAATATGATTTCTATAAGCAAGACGGATGATGCAGGTGTAAAATTAGTGTTCAATAAATATACATGCGAGATGGTTTAGGGAGCACTAGAATTGGTGCAGGGAGTTCAGATTGGAACTCTGTACAAGATTCTAGGTATTACTGTTATTGATGGGTGCAACAATTATGTGGTTCTTGAAAGTGGAGCAGAAAATCGGGTGGTATCTGGAGAAAATACCATGTTATGGCATCAATGGCTTGGACATATTGGAGAGAAGGGCCTTCGAATACTTCATGATAATGCTATGGTAAAAGGCATTTATAATTTATCTATGAATTTTGATTTTTGTGAACATTTTGTATATGGGAAGAAGAATTAGGTGAGTTTCCCCTTTGATGCTCTTAGGGCGCAAGGCATATTAGAACTTGTGCATAGTGATGTGATTGGACCTATTTCGAGTCCATCACTAGGTAAGTCTATGTACTATAAATCATATATAAATTACTTCTCCAAGAATACATGGATATATTTCCTCAAGAATAAATCTGGAGTCTTTAACAGGTTTAAAGCATTTAAGGTTGTGGTGGAAAACCATATAGACCAGAAGATAAAGGTGTTGAGGACAAATAATGGTAGAGAGTTCTACAAGAATTAATTTCAAGAGTTATATAATAAGTATGGTATATCAGGACAAAATACTACTCCATAAACAACTCATCAAAACGGAGTTGCAGAAAGAATGAATAGGCCATTGATGGAAAAGGCAAGAAGCATGTTTAGTGGTGCCTTGGAGACTGCATGTTACCTGGTCAATAGATCACCATCATGAGTGTTGGAGGATAAGACTCCACATGAGGTATGGACTTAAGAAACCCTCTCTTTCACATATGAGGGTATTTGGCTGTGATGCATATGTACATGTTCCAAAGGACAGAAGGACCAAGTTGGATAGTAAATTTCAAAAGTGCATCTTTATTGGGTATAAGGATGGTGTAAAATGATTATAAGCTTTGAAATCGAGAAACAAGTAAGGTTGTGTACAACCAAGATGTGGTGTTTAGAGAGGTGAAATATGTTATTAAACATGAAGTACTACCAAAGGAACTTGAGAAGATAAATTTTGAGCTAAAGGAGGAAGAATCAGACTCTATAGTAGAAGAGGAATCAAAAGATGAAGAGCCACAATCTCCAACTGTGAGAAGATCAGTTTGAGAAAGAAGATCTAGAAAGGTATAGTCCATATGATTTATGTTCAAATTTTTCTTTATCTATTACTGATGATGATCCCAGAACTGTCAAGGAGGCAGTAGATTCAGAGGATAGAAAACCTTGGAAAGAGGCCATGATTGATGAAATGGAATCTTTGGACCAAAATGAGGCTTGGAATCTAGTGGAGTTGCCAGCTGGAAGGAAATCCATTGGAAGAAAATGGGTGTTTAAGAAGAATATGAATGTAGAAGGCAAGGTGGAGAAATACAAATCTCGATTTGTAGAAAAGGGTTATTCCCAAGTGCCAGGAATTGATTTTGATGATATTTTTTATCCTGTTGCTAAGGTATATTCTATTACATTACTTTTATCTGTTGTTTCTAATTTTAATTTTGAGGTAGAACACATGGATGTGAAGAGAAATTTTCTTCACGAGGATCTAGAAGAAGAGATCTACATGAAGCAACCTCAATGCTTTGTGGTAAAGGGAAAGAAATCACTAGGATGCAGGTTAAAAATTAGGTTAAAACTGACTCGTATGGGTTAAAACAATCACCAAGGTTGTGGTATTAAAAATTTGATATATTGATATGCGGACTTGGCTTCACGAGAAGCAAAGAAGATCACTTTGTGTATTTTAAATTAATTGGTAACCATGTTATTTATCTAGTCTTGTATGTGCATGATATATCACTGATTGGAAATGACAATGTAATTATCCAGGATTTGAAGACCCAAATGTCCTCCAAATCTGACATGAAGGATATTAGTGCTGCAAATTATATTTTGTGCATGGAAATTAAACAATATTGGGCAAAAAGGAAACCCTGGTTAAACCAAAGGAAGTATGTCAAGATAATACTACAGAGGTTTAATATGTAGGATAGTAAACTGATGAAGGTTCCTATTCCTGTAGGTGTAAAGTTATCTATTGAATAGTGTCCCAAGACACAAGAAGAGGAAGAAGACATGTCCCATGTTCCATACACCAGTGTAGTCGGTATCCTGATGTATGCAATGGTATGTACTAGACCAGATATTGCACATGCGGTGGGAGTATTGAGCAGGTTTATGTCAAGACCAGGGAAGGAGCATCGGATAAGTGAAGTGGGTTTTCCAGTATTTGTGTGGCACTAGTGATTATGGTCTATGCTACAAAGGAAGATTAGGACTTGATATAGTTTTTAACATCCATGGCTTTGTTGATGCAGACTAGGCTAGAGATATGGATCAAAGAAGATATACAAGTGGGTATTTTTTAAACCTATTTGGAGGTGCAGTTAGTTGGACGAGCAAGAGACAGTCTGTAGTTTCACTTTCAACTACAGAGGAAAAATACGTGATAGTCACTCATGCAATCAAGGAAGCAATTTGGTTCCATAGATTGTGTTCAAGTATAGGGTTAGTACAGTGAGATATAATGATATACTATGACAGCCAAAGTACAATTTTCTTTACAAATAACCCTTCTTATCATTAAGAGACAAGGGAAATTGAAGTTCAGTATCAGTTTGTGAGGGATATGGTTGAGGAAAAAAATGTGTTGCTAGTAAAGGTTGACACTTTGAAGAATGTCGCAGATGAATTGATGAAGTATGTGAGCACTGAGAAGTTTTCTTGGTGTAGAGAAACAATGAGTATTGTAGGGCTAGACCAATTACTCAAGCTTTATTGTGACCCCTTGTGTGGAAAAGAAAACAAAAAGTGGGAGAATGTTGGGTGTGTGTTATATTAATTCCATGAATAGCCCCACGCACATGGTTTTTTGCATGGGGTTTTCACATGATTTTAGGCATAATGGTTTTCTGCCCATGGTATCTTGTAGATCAGGTCAAGGGAACTATGATTATGTTCTAATCCATAATTAATGGATTCAGGTTTATGAATGCTTCGACATGCATATATATATGTGTGTGTGTGTGTGTGTGTGTGTGTGTGTGTGTGTGTGTGTGTGTGTATTGTTACATTGAAAGGAACATAACGAAAAATCAATCTGGTAGTCCTGGTTTTGGGCTCCAAGGGAAAATATTTGTGTATTTATTTTGTGTTTCTCGCCATTGTATATTTTCTATTTTTTAAGAATTTGTTTACAGGTAATTTCTGTACAGGATTAAAACCTATGCTGAGCGCTTCACCAAGTCTATGCATGATCCTCCATGCTGAGAATTTAATCTTAGTCCACCTATGCACTCTGGAAATGCTCCCCACGCTTATTAAATTGATAACAAAGCTCAAAATGTACTCTAGCATCGTTGTGTTCTTCCTTTAATTCCTTGAAGCATGAAAACAAGAGGAGTGATTCCTTATGTCTTCTTTCAACAAGTGTGGGTACACTTTGGGATCCCACAATCTATCATCTCCGATCGAGACAGTTGATTCCTCAGTGCATTTTAGTCTAGTCTCTGGTCGATGCTGGACACCAAACTCACTAAGTCCACAGCCTTCCATCCTCAAACTGATGGCCAAACAAAGGTTGTCAACATGATGATTGTACAGATTCTGTGCATGTACAACTCAAAGCATCCACACATGGGATGAAAGCCTCCCCTATGTTCAACACAGCTACAACCGGGCCCTCCACCGCTCAACTGGCCACAGCCCTTTTTAGGTGGGCTTGGGATTCCAGCCACTATGTCCCATTGATGTGGTCATGCCATTTGCAGCTACTCACACATATTCGGCTCATGTCCAGTCTGAAACAGATAAGGAAAATAGCTTCATTGAGCACATCCAACACATTTACCAGTAGGTCCATGACATCCTGGAGAAATCAATTGCCAAGTACAAGCAGCGACATGATCAACATCGGGTGCCACACAAGTTTCAAGTGGGTGACAAAGTCTGGTTTCATTTGCAAAAGGAATGCCTTATTGGAGCCTATCGGAAACTCAGACCACTCCAATATAGTCCTTACACCATTACCAAGGCTATGGGAGACAATGCATTTGAGCTCAGAATTCCCCCATTCCTTATCTTGCACCCAGTGTTCAATGTGGACTGCCTTCAGCCATACTTTCCACCATTACTAGACACACCCAACATTGTAGAATAGCTAACATCCACAGACTTAAATCCAGATTGCATGGAACAAGCTGTAACTGATCAGATCATGGACACACAGATCAAGCACACTCACCAACAGAATATCCAACTGTATCGAGTTGTCAAAGCAAGCCAACTCCTTCACCAGGGTAGGTGGCTCACCAGGGACCAAGTTTAGCAGAAGTTTCCTCATCTCATGGAGGAACTCAATGCAATGGTGACCATTGCTTCCTAAGGGGGGAGGAATGATCCAGGTGGATATTGGTGGCCACCCACCAAGTCCACTTGGACCCCCACAATTGCTACTTTCAGCTTTTCAATTTCCTTAATTGTAGCACAATTTACTATTTTTAGCAGTCTTTCGGGTCTTGAACTTCTAGAGCCATTTTGAGGCCCTAAACGATGTCTTTTGGGAAAACTGGGAGCAACATGGGTCCATGGACTAATGTTTCTCTTCCCAAAGTTTTAGTTCTCAAATATATCTTTCTAACGAGATATTGTACGCATCAAACGGAGATCGTATGCCAAAGTTACAACCCTAGGAAGTTGATGTACCAATTTACCCAAACAGGGCCCACAGTTTGGCATTTCATCTTCTAGGGTCAGATTTTTGGATGTTCAAGGTTTTCCTAGGTTTTTCAAAAATAAATAGGCATTTGAGCCTCATTGCAACGCAATTCATAGGCATATAGCCGCCACGTCTCTTCTTAGAGAGAAGCTACCATCGCCCTAGCTGGTTTATTTCCGTTGTTGTTTGTAAGCATATTTCAGTATTCTACATTAACGAAATGAAGTATTATTTCTGTTGCATCTCTGTGTTTATGGTTATCTATGTAACTTGTTGTGTTCCTTTGTCACTCGAGGGCTTATTTGAGCAAGATTTTGACAGGATCTCATGCCCCCTCGTCTTTCTTCTCATCCGCCATGGGAGGCTATCAGGATTTGCGAGGCTGGTCTTGCAAAGGTTCGACCAGTTCAATCCCTAACTTCTTATATCCTGACCTCGTTGGGTACATGCAAAGAAAAATAGAGAAAAATCAGTCTGCTCTGATACCATTGATCCAGATTTAAATAGGAATGCAACAAATTTGAGAGATAACCATAAACACAGAGATGCAACTGAAATAATACTTCATTTCGTTAATGTAGAATACTTAAATATGCTTATAAACGTCAATGGAAATAAACCAGCTAGGGTGATGGTAGCTTATCTTTGAGAAGGGATGTGGTAGCTACATGCCTCTGAACTGTGTCACAATGAGGCTCAAAGGCCTATTTATTTTTTAGAAACCTGGGAAAACCCTAAACATCCACCCTAGAAGATGAAACACCAAATTGTGGGCCCCATTTGGGTAAATTGGTACATCAACTTCCCGAGGTCATAACTTTGGCATATGATCTTCATTTGACCTGTACAATATCTCATTAGAAAGATCTATCTGAGAACTACAACTTTCAGAAGAGAAAGATCGGTCCATGGACCCATGTTTCTCTCGGATTTCCCAAAAAACGTCCTTCGGGGCCTCAAAACAGCTCTGGAAGTTCAGGACCTGAAAAACTGCTAAAAATAATAAATTGTGCTATAATTAAGGAAACTGAAAAGCTAAAAGAAACAATGGTGGGGGTCCAAGTGGACTTGGTGGGTGGCCACCAATATCCACCTGGATCACAAACTTCATTACCTACTCCTACATATTGTGTTCCTCGCTACCTTGACCCAATGATATTTGATAGTACCTATTACTCCATCAACCAACTCATATGGCTTACGTTTACTCTCTATCCATCGATCCATTCATCCTTTCACTCTGTACTACAGTATCAAAGCCACAACTTATCATAACTCATATAAAAATAATGTTAAGAAATCACACAATTATGATGCCTTTAGCCCCTTGGTGCTTAGCACTTATTGTTTTTTCTTTCCTCTTGGAATCAGGAGTTGTGACCAATGGCTTCTCATACCACTATAGCGTTATATCAAATATCATGTACATCGTAACTTTTATTGAATGGACCTTATGAAATTGTAAAGTCCCGATTACTTTTAGCTCCCTCTGCTTAGCCCTTTACTATTTTTCCTCCATGAGACTAGGCATTATGACGGACAAATTAGATTTTTGGTGCCAAGTTCTTCCGATCCTACCATGGGCCTATCTCCCTTTGTATTTTCTCTTCCATCCTTGGTTCTTGTTGGTTTCCTTGACTAAGTTCCAATATATTTGGTGAGCACCAGTATTGCAACAATAATGCTGCAACTCCTGGGCTTCCTACTTTACTTTTATCAACTCGGTAGTTCGTAAAAAACTTGGAAGCGACGGTGTTGTATGCACAAGTACTAGTTCTTACTGCAGGCTGTCACTTGGTCAGCTGGCACAAGATCGCTAGGACCTCAAGCCAACTTCTATGGATTCTAGAAGAAGCTCTATATGTGATGAAAGAAGGAAAGCTTACTCTACAAAGTCTACTCTACATGCAGAAATGAAAAGAAGATTGAAATGTGAAGTAAACCTAACAAACCCTAATTAATCAACTAATCCTATTTTTTCAGAAAGAGAGATGAAAAACCATAAAATGAATTCCATTACCTACTTAGGAAGTAAACAACATCTACTCAAACTATTTCTAGAAGGAAATGAGAAAAAACCATTTCTTTGGATTTTTATGTATTTTTAGTTGAAATTGTCATGCATGTAATTTATTTGTTTGTGAATGTGGCAGCGATTAGGTGGTGATGGAGGGTGACTTTGGAGTTTGTAGAGGTGTAAGAAGGTGTGGATGGGTCCTAGGAGGTCCCACGTGGCCTTCTAGAGGCTTTTGCTACAATCAGACTTCAAAAAGACGCCTACAGGAAAATCTATAGGAGGCTGTAGGGCATCTACAGGAGGTCTATAGGAGGATGTCGAGAGTATTTTTGAAGGTTTTGAAGGTGGGAAATTGGGTGGAAGGGGTAGATGAAGGCTAGGGTGATGTGTTAAGGTGTCGAGGATTCATCAAAAAGGATTAGGAAAGAGAAATATGGTTGAACTTGTTCAAGGAAAGAGAGGAAAGTTGATGAAGAAAGTGTAGAAAACTAAGGCAGGTTTGTGAGGGACTTTGGGTGACCTGTGGAACATAGATCAAATACTAATGGTGATGCCTAATTGGCTGACTTATTGTGAGAGGAGGATTGTTGCAAAAGAACTGAAATTTGAATCATGAGATTAAGCAAGCAAGGAAACTAACTACATAAAAAAACAGAACTTTGCATTAAGCTAGTCTAAATTCTGATCTAGGAAAGTAAATGCTAAAAATTGCTACATGGAAAGAAAGAATGGAAGGAAATTTATTGAAAAGGTGGAAATGAGCATGGTGAAATAGATATACATCAAGGCATTAACCTTATAACAAACTGCAACACTAGAAATCCTATGGAAAAGGCAAATCCGTGTTTTTTGTGGCAGCAAGAGGGTCTTGGCCTCAATTCATGGTCCCAAAGGGAGGAAAGGAGGCTAAGGTTTTGTTGATGGCCTTTTTGTATCTTTTCCCTATCACTATTCAACTTGATATAGCAAACTAAAATGGAAACAACCTTTTAAATCACCAAGAGCAACCTATTCCTAACTAAGAAAGAAATCTATCTAATAGCAACTAATTCATAAACTAAAACAAAGCATATAAATACAAAACAAGAGGATCTTGGCTGCTTGGATTAGGCCCTAACCCAAGAGATTTAGCCCTATGAGGTAACTCAGTGCTAGCTCGAACAAGATATCATCTTCATTATCAAAATAATAATAGGATTACATGAAACTGTCAATAAAAGTAAGCTCGAAGTTGAGCAGAGCAAAGCTGCAACAAAAATTTGAAAATTTGACTAACGTCCAACAACCTAATGAGGCCCTAGACCACTCTACTTATACAACTGAAGCTCCCAATAGCTTCCTTAAAATCTAGGAGGCTTCGCTCCCAAAACTTGAGATAAACAGAAGTTATCCTCCACTTGCTCGGCTGCCTCTTTGGTGTATTGATGTGGTTGCTTGTGCTCCGAGCTGCATGATGGAGAATTCAAAGTGGGGAGTCATAAATGAAGGGGATACCCTCCTATAAATCCTCTCCCTTGTCTTGTTCGAATATTTGCTTCCAAATTTCCATTAAATCTTTGACCTTGTCTCCAAAATTGACTAAAAATCTGCATTAAGCACACATTAGACTCCATGGCATAATGACCAACCCAACTCACTCTATTAGAATTAATATAATAAAAAATATGCAATAAACTAATGAGAATGGTGATTAAGCTAAGTTAGGGGGAAAAATGAGCCCATATAATTACCCATTTATGGGGCTCATCATCACCCCCCTACTGAATGTGTTGCTCATCCTCTGAGCTGCTAGTCCATCTCCTCATCTTTGATGGCCCTAATGGCCTCCCTAACATCCCATGCTTCTGATGTGAGGTCCTCTTCCTTGTTATGGAATCCTTCCTTTCTGTCCACCTCTTCCCACTATTGTCGTTCTTCTTCCTCTTTTCTACCTTCTAGTAGGCCTAACAGTAGTGGGGGACTCAATTTGAGGCCAATCCAATTGGCTTTCAAACTCTGCATAGAGTGCTTGTACAATGGCACTCTCCTTAATGCTTCTTTCATCCTTGTTGGGGAGTGATACTCCCTGATTTGCAGACTGTGTGGGAGAGTGTTCCACCTCCTCATACAAGCATGAATACAGTCTTCCCCAAGTAATCTTTCCATGTCCTCAAAATGTGCAATGGCCTGAGCCTGATGATTGATGTACTTAGGGGTACTTTGAGGATTATTTGCAAGCAGTTGGTGTGTGCTAATGAGAGCCATGAGGTCTGATGGCTCAGCTTTGATCATTAAGGGTTCATTTTTCACTTTTGCCATCAACTTTTTGATTTTTATTGCCCTTTTCTCCTCATGATTCATCCATGACGATATGGCCATCAGTTGCAAGTCCCCTAGCCTAGCATTGAGGTCCCATAGATTCATATCGGTGAGGGCCATGTTATGCAAATAGAACTCTGCTATCTTTGCCTTGTCTTCTGCTGAACTTTGGTCACATATGCCTATAAACTGTTTATAATCTTGGAAAGGCATTGTGCCTCCCTATTCGAAAGTCTTGATCTAAAACTACAGCCATTGGTCTTTGAGGTATACTCCATATGATTTTGCTGGTGTTCTGCACTATAGTGCCTCCATAGACTAGCTAGCCATGCATGCCAATTATGTCTACTTTTCTTGCAGCTTTTTTCTTAGCAACTCATTTTCTATTTCCAAGTGAGTTCTTGTGATTGCCTCCCTATGTCTTACAACACTTAACTCCCTGCCCATTTATCTAAGATTGTTCTCCATGTGGCCAATATCCTCTACCCCCTTGGATTTGGCGATTTGCATCCATCTATGGCTCCTTATCCTTTCTTTCTCTAACTCAAAGAAAAGTGGGACTACAAATTTCTGTGGAATGATTTTTCCCCCCTCAAGAAGATTGTAGTAAGAGCCCAAACTAGGCTGGGGGTTAGGTTCTTGTGCCTCTGCTATTTCCTCCTTCCCCTTTGGCTATTCTTCTACCCTTTTCTCAAGTTTTTTGGTCTCCTGTAGCTTAGTTAGGGTCTCCTGTAGAACAGTTTGTGCCTCCTGTAGAGCTGTTTTTGAGTCCTGTAGTTGCACTCTTTCCTTCTAAGTGGAATATCTGGAACTTCCTCTTTCATATGTGATGGGGGTTTTAGAGGGAGATTCTTCCCCTTTGAATATGGGTGAATCTTCAATTATAATAGGCACTGTTGAAGATGGTTGTGGTTTTCTTGTTTTAATCCTTGTGCTTTTCCAAGCCCTGGAGTACATTGATGTTCGCCTCTTCCTCTTTGGTTTAGGTTTAACTGGGGTGTTGAGGGTAGCAAGAGAAGCTGCTACCTCCCTTTCTAGGGTCTCAGGAGACACTTCTGTCTTTTCTACCCCTTGTTCCTTTCCTTTAGTCTTTTTCTCTGTCTCTGCTCGTTTTGGTTCTTTTTGTTCTGTTTTGGTTTCCTCCTTCTCTATTCTGGTTTCCTCCTTCTTTGTTTTGGTGTTTTCTTTCTTCCCCTTTTGTTCCTTAGTTTCCTCCCCTTCTCCCCCTTGCTACTCTTCCTCCTCACTATTAGAAGGACTGAGATCATATGTGAGGGCCTTTATATCATCTTCTCCTGTCATATTTTTGAATATTTCCCATGCTATGGGGATTGTGAAGGTATGGAGGGCTTCTTCCACTAACAGTTTAATTAACCCATGGTGAGCCAACTGATCTGGACCTCCTGCCTTCAACTTAATGCTGGAATCTATGAGGGACTACAGGAGAAAATAGGGGATGCTGAGTTTCTGGGGTGTTGGAGTGTCCATACCATATCTCAGCTCATGGAAGAGTCTGAAATGGTAGCCATAAACTATGATATACCTTCCTTCACGGGAAATATACTTGATAATTTGGTAACTGACCTCATCCCAAGGGTAAGGTATGCTTATTCTTCTAATGCCATTTTTTTCTTCTACAAGATGTTCATTTGGTTGGAAGAAGTTTTTCTTGGCAGATTGCCCAATTGGATTTTCATCTTTGCTCCAAGGTAATCCAAGGGGAAGGCTAGTAACCCTATTGATAAATTCTGGGGTGATTTCCATGGAGAGACCCCTCAAAGTAATAGTGGCATGGGTCCTTGAGTGAGGGACTAAAGAAAGGGAAAACTCCTGAACCACTTCTTCATCAAACCCTCAGAATTTTTCAAAGAAAGGCATCCAATTTGCTCTGGTGAAAATGGCCACTACTTCGGGATGTTCATGGAGCCTGGCTGAATTTGTGGGTTCCTTCCTCATGAATCCCCCTATCATTGTGCTTATACCCCTTTAGAACACTCATGGTAGAGATGGAGACAATAATTTTAAGGAAATAGGGAAACAGAGAAAAACTGTGTTTTTCTTAAGAAAACAGGAAGAAATTTTTTATGGAATTCCTCTTCTTCTACAGGCTCAATTCCTCCTTAAAACTGTATCATTCCTTGCACATATTAATATCAGGGTGGGTATGCAGAGAACCTACCTCCTCAAGCCATAATTCAAGCAAAAACCCCATGTTTTCTCCTTAAAAACTGCTTACTGCCCCTCCCGTAGAACTGGTTGTAAGTGCTCTTGTAGAACCTGTTACTGCTCCTGTAGAACGTCGATAGTAGAAGGATGGATGAAAGCGAAAGAGAATGATGGTTTTGAGGATATGGTGGTGGTAGAGAGTTTTCTACAGCTAAGTGGATGAGGATGAAATGGAAGAAAAGGTGGTGAAGGAGTTTCGAGGAGGAGTACTTATGTCTTCTTTGAGATATTTCCAGTGATGGGGTGAGTTGGCAAAAAGGTACGTTGCCATATTTGGACCATTGGTCCCCACTGCCTTGTCATCATGACTCCTTCCCGCAATCACTTCCCATAATTGCATCGGAGTTTGTATACCCTCCACTACCTGTCCTTTGAATTTTCTGTGAGTTCACTAGGCACACATGTGGTGCCATCTTCAGATGAGCGCAGTCAACTAGATGAGGGTGGCCAGTTAAATAGCCACCTTTTCTCATTCAAACCTAACCATATCATTCTCTTATGCATATTTTTGAATTACATAGATGCAATAGAGGAGAGGGTTAGACACTTACCTGCAAGTTGAATGTTCATGTTGTGGTGCATCTTGGTTCCTTTGCTGCTGCAGTCTCGTATTCCAGTTGTTGCATGCCTGTATCTCCTCTATTGTATGCTTTCTGCCCCCTAATGTGTGGCTTGTTTTCTTTTTATAGGTAACCTCTTGTTGGATCTGGCTTCAGACATCCTCTTCAATCCTATGGCTACACCTATTTTGCTGTTGTGGCTTGATTTTAAGGGGATCAACTGCTACAGGAAATCCTACAGGAGCTCCAGTAGCTTCTTCTCCCTTTAAAATTTCTAGCTGATTTTTGTGCTGGGAGCTATGAGGATGATATTGGAGATGATGATGAGGATAGAGAGTTACTTGGTAAGCTGCAGGTGAGATTTGGACATGCTTTCCTTTTATTTTATTTTGTTTTTTTTCTAAAAAAAACTGGTTTCTGTGTTTTTTTTTTTTTTGACAGGCAGGAAAGAAATCGATGATGGTGAGGTGGTGCAAGTGTGGGATGGATGAACAGGAGGGTGGATGGTTGTAGGAAGGGCTACATGCTCTTCATGAAATCTCTCAACCCCTCAAACTGCGTTTTGAGACCATTTCTGGCTCTTTGTGACTTCTACAAGAGCCTCCTATAGAACACATAGGGCCTCCTTTAGGATACACAGTCTTCAGAAAAAAACACAGTGAGGTTGAAGAGAGGTCAAAAATGATGGAGAAGAGTGTGGAGGAGGTGAAATAGGCTTGGTGGCATCTCCTCTTGCTTCTTGTGGTCCACCTGTAACCTGCAATTCATATTAAAAGTCAATTTTCTCTTCCTTCTTTTCTCTGTTTTTTCTTTTTTTTTTTGAAAGACAACTAGGGCGCCTCAAGGAGGTTTTCACCCTAACTGCCTGCCCTAGGTGCCTCTAAGGGATTTTTTCACCTAGGGATCTTATTCCCTCTCTTGTTTGTTTTTGTCATCACTGGGCTGCCTCAAAAGAGGTTTTCAACCCAATGATGGGACTCAAGCGCCTCATGGAGGTTTTCACTTGAGTCCTTATTATATCTTTTTTTTTTTTTTTTACTTCTTCAATGAGTGGGTAGAGTGGAGGCTAAGACCTACTCCACTACCAACACTCTCTAATTCAGATCTTCAATGAACTCTTGCATGGAGAGGGGCTTCTTGTAAATTTTCAATTTATGTCCATTGACAAGCATGGGGATGCCTTCCTCATCAATGGTTCTAATCAGAAATGAACCATTGTCATTGCATTTTTCCCTAGTGTAGGGTCCCAGCCATCTTGTCCTCAACTTTCCTTTGAAGTATTTATACCTTGAGTCATAGAGTAGTGCCCAATCTCCCTCCTGGAATTGCTTCCCCTTGATATTTTTGTCATGCCATATTTTCCTTTGAAGCTGAACTACTTCTGTGTGGAGAAGTGTCTACAATATTTGTTCATCTAATCCATTGAGCTAGAGTAGCCTTTCCCTCTATGCATGGCTGAGGTCTAGGTCCATCTGAGCTGCCATACTTAGTTTATTGTATTTAAATTCTATTGACAGCAAAACCTTCTTCCCATAGACCAGTTTATAGGGTGTGAACCTTGTGGTGGTCTTCCATTTTGTGTTGTAGACCTAGGTGGCCTTAACTAGTCTATCTGCCTAATCTTTTCTGTTGCTGCTCACTACCTTGGTCAAAATTCCTTCCAAAGCTCTATTAGTGACTTCCACCTGCCCATTGGATTGTGGATGGTAAGGGGTGGAAATCCTGTGCTTGATTCTATGATGTGTGAGTAGGTCTTCAATCAAATTGGAAGTGAACTGACTGCCTTGGTCTGTAACCAATTCTCTTAGATACCCAAACTTATAGAATATGTTCTCTCTTAGAAACTCAGCAACTTTTTCCTATGTTTCTACCTTCATTGCTTTTGTCTCTACCCATTTTGTTAGATAATCAGTGCACACAATGATGTATTGCCTCTATTTTGAAGGAGGGTTGATAGGACCCACAAAGTCCATGCCCCACTTCTCAAATGGCTCAAAGGTCACTTGAGGTTGAATGGACATCTCATCCTTTGGATTAGGTTTCCCCATCCTTTGGCACCGATCACACTGGCTGGTATATCTCTTCACATCTTGATGAAGAGTGGGCCAATAGTAGCCTGTTTGCAAGATTTTGAAGGCAATCCTCTTTGCTGCAAAATGGCCTCCACAAGGCCTATCATGACAGGTTAGGAGAATGTCAAAAACTTCCTCCTCCCTAACACATCTTCTCAAGATCTGATCTCAGCGAATTTTGAAGAGATTACCCCTAATACAAGTGAAAGGGGCGCTTTTCCTCACGATCTTGCTCTTCTCTTTTGAGGACAGGTGTGGTGGGAATTGTGTTGAAACCAAGTAATTTGGTATATTAGCAAACCATGGAGAGAGTACTGAGATAGCAAATAGGTGTTCATTTGGCATTTGATCATCCACCATTCCTTCTTCACCTGCAGGCAAATTTACTCTAGACAAAAAGTTAGCAACAACATTTTCTTTACCAGGCTTATCAACAATGGTTAAATCAAACTGCTGCAGTAAAAGCAACCATATAATAATGTGAGCATTTACATCTGGTTTATTCATTAAATATCTAATTGCAGCATGATCAGTGTGTACAAAGGTTTGATAGCCTGTGATGTAATGTCTGAATTTATTTAAGGAATGCACTATAGCTAGGAGTTCCTTCTCGGTTACCGTCTGGTTTAACTCTGTCTTTGACAAATTTTTACTTATAAAGTATATGGCATAAGGTAAATTTTCATCAATTTGTCCCAAGTCTTCTCCTATTGCTTTGTTCGAGGCATATGTGTGAATGTGGAAAGGTAGGGCCTAGTTTGGGCCTCTCAAAATTGGTGCAGTCACAAGTTTACTTTTCAAGGTATCTAGGGCTTCTTGAGATTTTTCAGTCCATATGAACTCGACATCTTTTCCCAAAAGACCAAACAACGGAGAGGCTAACTTACTGAAATCTTTAATGAATCTTTTGTAATATCTTGCTAAGCCTAGGAAACTTTGGACATCTCTCACCTTTTGACGAGGTGAGACCCTTTGGATGATGGCAACTCTGTTGGGGTCCACCTGCAATCCTTGTTGAGATATTGCATGACCTAGCATGATCCCTTCAATCATAAAAAATTCACATTTTTTCGGACTGAGGCATAGGTTCATTTCAATACACTTGACCAAAACCTTTCCTAGGTTAGATAAAGCTTCTTGAAAGTTAGAACCATAAGGAGTAAAATCATCCATATATATTTCCACTGCATCATGAACCAGTTTAGAAAATATACTCAATACTACTCTCTGGAAAGTGGCTGGAGTGTCACACAAACCAAAAGGAAGGACCCGATATGCAAAGGCACCCCAAGGACAAGTGAAAGTCGTCTTATATTGGTCTTCCGGTCTGATTTGAATCTGATTGTACCTGCTAAACCCATCTAGGAAGGAGAAAAACTTTTTCCCCTCCAAACCATCTAACACTTGATCTATGAAAGGAAAAGGAAAATGATCCTTTTTAGTGGCATTGTTTAGTTCTTGATAATTGACACAAATTCTCCACTTACCATTTTTCTTTGGCACTAGCACCAAAGGAGAGAACCATTCACTGTCAGATATGGGGTAGATGAATCCTACATCAAATGATTTTTGCAATTCTTCCTTAACAATGTCTTTAAGGGTTGGATTCATCCTCCTTTGAGGCCGCCTGACTGGTTTACAATCTTCCTTAATGTATATATGATGAGTACATACTGAAGGGTGCACTCCCTTCATCTCCTTATAACTCCAAGTGAAGGCATCTAAATGTTTTCTCAATAAGATGCACAGTTCCTTCTCCTAGGAAGTGGATAGGGATGAGTTGATTTTCAAGGTTCTTTCTGGGGCCAAAGTCTATTTTCTTAACACGGAGAGAGGTCGGGTTGGCCACACAGAGATCAGTTAAGGGATTGTCTTGGGTTTCTTTCACTAGATCTTCTAATGGCAAAATACTGGGGGGTGGATTCTGAATTAAATTTTCAATGATATCATCCTCATTTTGTGGTTTGTCCCCCATGACAGTTTCTACTGCACACATTGGTGTAGAATAGACTTCATCCTCATCCTCCTCCTCCAACCAGAGAGGTAGATCATGTCCTAGCAAGGGTTGGGCAGGAGGGTATAGGATTAGCTGCTTGGACATATGCCCGTTCTTCATGGTCATGTTCCCAGCCTGACAACTAATGTAAGCATCAGTAGTGGCCAACCAGGGTCTTGCCAAGATGAGAGGATACCCAATGAGCTTTTCCTTCAGCTGGAGAATTAAGAAATCAACAAGGTACTCCCAAGAATCAATGGAGACCATCACATCCTCCACAATCCCTTAAGGGGTTATGGTGGAGCGGTTTGCTAGCTGCAGTACTGTCATGGTCTTTCTCAAGGAGCCTTGGAGTTTGAGTTTGAGCATGGTGTCCTTTGTCATCACATTAATGGCATCTCCCAAATCAATCAAGGTATGTGGGATCATAGTGCCATTGATGTGGACATCAACTATTGGGCTTCCAGGGTCTAGATATTTCCGACAGATTACCTGCCCCAACTTCAAGTGGGATAGTTGTCCTATGACATTGATGGTTGGGGCATCTCTCTTGCACCTGCCTGAATGCTTAAAGCACTTCTCTTTGATCATCTTATTGTATATAGGCACATCCTTTATGGCTTGGAGAAGTGGTATCTTTGCACATAATTGTTTCAATTATCCCAGAAGTTTAGTTTCTTCTGAGGTGGGCTATGTTGTCCCGGATAGTCTCTCAGGAAAGGATGGAATTTCTTTTGGTTCACTTTCCTCTTTATCTTCCTCAACCTCCTAAGGGGGAGGCTGGCTATCTGGGAGAACCTTCCCATATCGTAGGTTAATCTCCTGAATCTCCATAGCATAAGTTGGACATGATGGTTCCCCATTGTATATTTTTTGGGCCTGTCTATTGTTTGGGTTCGGGTTTTCCTGGGTAGGTATTTGGGGTTATCTTGGTGGAGTAGGAGGCAATGGTTGTGGTTGAGCAGGTGGTGGAGGAAAAAGAGTGGAAGGAGAGTTGTAATGGGGCCTCCACTGCTAATGAGATGCATTCCACCAAGGTTGTGGTTGAACATAGGATTGAAATGCAAGAGCAGTTGGTTGGGCATGATATTGAGATGGATAGGACCAAGGAGGAGGTGTGGACTAGGAAGGATGAGTAGGAGGACCCCAAGAAGGTATGAAAGTGGCTTGGTTAGGGTTGTAGTATGCCTGCGATGTCCCTTGTATCCCCTGTTGGTATGGTCTAGGTCCATGCGGTCTCCTTTGGTTCATGAAATAGAGTGGTTCAGTGGCTCCTTCAGCCCCTTGGTATACAACTTTAAGTCCGGGCAAGGAAGGGCACTTATCTATAGAATTATCTTCTTCACAAACTCAACAAACCTCTATAGAGTTCAATGGACATTCGTTCCTAGGATGCCTTCTGGTGCACCTAAGATAGAAAATTGACAAAGCCCTCTCTAGTTCCTCTTGTTTCCTTTTGATATGCAAGGTATCCATTTGCATGGCAAGAGTCTACAACATCTCACTCTTGAAATATTCCAACATGTTTCCAAGTTCACCTTTGAGGGATGAACTAGATGAGGAGGAACTAACTATGGGTTGACTCCCCCTACCTCTCTTTTTGGCTGCCCTAGAATGGTTTCTAAAACAGTCTTTATGTCTTCATAAGGTAGTTGGTAGATGTCTCCTCCAGCCAGTAGATGGAGGGTGTCTAGAATGTCTTCCAAAATTCCCTTGAGCAGGACCAAATTCAGAGATTTTGGGTTGAGTGTGCACCTGGCCCTTTTATAACTTAGTTGGAACCTCTCTTCATAATCTTCCAAAGATTTATCACTTCCCATGGTGATTCAAAAGATTTCTTCCTTGGTGTCTTTTGACCTACAGTAGTCTCGATACTTGTTATTAAAGGCCTACTACATCTAAGCCCAAGTTGTGATACTATTTCCAGGTAACCCCATGAACCAGCACAATGTTGCATCCTTGAGAGTAGAAGGAAATAGTTTCAACATTTTCTCATCTTCTGCATAGTCATAGGTTTGATAGATAACAATGAACTCAAACAAGAAGGTGTTAGGATTTTCTGTAGTCAATCCATATAAGTGAGGTAGGGCTGAAAGGCTTATGTTCTTCATTTTAGTGTCCCCATTGGTATCTTGAATGGGAAAGGTACCCTCTACTCTTTTTCTATTCCCCCTAGCATTTTTGTTTTCATCCATTGTCTCAAGAGGGATGTTTTCTTCTTCATCTTCCCCTATAGGTTCTTCAAATATATCTGGTTGTTCACCTAAAGGTTCTTCCTTATCACTACCATCGATGAAGAGAGAAGGGTGGCTATGTGATGTGGTGGGGGTGTTGGGCAAAAATTTTCCTGAATTATCTTTGTTCCTACGAGGCATGAAAGAAATCTTTTGGTTGATTTTTGCTTTTTTCTGCTTGTACCTGCAAAAATGAAATTGTTTGAACAAACAAATTGCAACTAACTGAAATGAACTTGCTGAAATGAAATTGTAGAACTGAAAAGGAAAGAAAATGAGGTGCAGAATTGAAAGGAAAGCAGGGAAATGACTAATCTACTTTTGTTGAAATGGAAATTGTAGAATTGAAAGGAAAGCAGGGAAATGACTAATCTACTTTTGCTGAAACGGAAATTGCAGAAATTGAAAAGCAAATGCAGGGAAATGACTAATATACTTTTTTTGAAATGGAAATTGTAGAAACTAAAAAGGAAATGCAGAAACTGAAAGGAACAACTACTCTACTTTTGCTGAAATAAAATACTTAGCAGAATGTTGCAGTAGAAAATAGAAGAAAAGTAGTAATCACAAAATACTCTGATGCTTCCCTGGCAATGGTTCCAAAAAGAGGTGAGCACCAATATTGCAGCAATAATGTTGCAACTCTTAGGCTTCCTACTTTACTTTTATCAACCCGGTAGTTCATAACAAACTTGGAAGCGACGGTGCTGTATGCACAAGTACTAGTTCTTACTACAGGCTGTCACTTGGTTAGCTAGCACAAGATCGATAGGAGCTCAAGCCAACTTCTATGGATTCCAGAAGACACTCTATATGTGATGAAAGAAGGAAAGCTTACTCTATAGAGGCTACTCTACTTGCAGAAATGAAAAGAAGACTGAAATGTGAAGTAAATCTAGCAAACCCTAATTAACTAGCTAATCCTACTTTTACAGAAAGAGAGATGAAAAACCATAAAATGAATGCCATTACCTACTTAGGAAGTAAACAACGTCTACTCAAGTTATTTCTAGAAGGAAATGAGAAAAAAACATCTTTTTGGATTTTTATGTATTTTTAGGTGAAATTGTCATGCATGTAATTTATTTTTTTGTGAATGTGGCAGCGATTAGGTGGCAATGGAGGGCGAATTTGGAGTTTGCAGAGGTGTAATAAGGTGTCGATGGGTCCTATGACATCCCACGTGGCTTTCTGGAGGCTTTTCCTGCAATCGAACTTCAAAAAGACACCTATAGGAAAATCTTCAGGAGGCTGCATGGGATCTACAGGAGGTCTATAGGAGGACTAAAGGAGGATGCCAAGAGTAGTTTTGGAGGTTTTGAAAGTGGGAAAGTGGGTGGAAAGCGTAGCTGAAGGCTAGGGTGATGTGTTAAAGTGTCGAACGTTCATCAAGAAGGATCAGGAAAGAGAAAGATGGTTGGACTTGTTCATGGAAAGAGAGGAAAGTTGATGAGGAAAGTGCAAAAAACTAAGGCAGATTTGTGAGGGACTTTGGGTGACCTGTGGAAGATAGATCAAAGAGAAATGGCACTAGATGATTGGTTGACTTATTTTGAGAGGAGGATTACTGCAAGAGAATTGAAACTCACATCATGAGATTAAGCAAGCAAGGAAACTAGCTACATAAAAATAAATAAAAACAGAACTTTGCATCAAGCTAGTCTAAATTCTGATTTAAGAAAGTAAATGCTGAAAAATGCTACATGGAAAGAAAGCATGGAAGGAAATTTATTGTGAAGGTAGAAATGAGCATGGTGAAATAGATCTACAGCAAAGCATTAACCTTCTAACAAACTGCAACACTAGAAATCCTATGGAAAAGGAAAATCCATGTTTTTTGTGGCAGCAAGAGGGTCTTGGCCTCAGTTCATGGTCCCAAAGGGAGGAAAGGAGGCCAAGGCTCTGTTGATGGCCTTTTTCCTCTTTTTCCTATCACTGTTCAACCTGCTACAGCAAAATGAAATGGAAACAACATTTTAAATCACTAAGAGCAACATATTCTTAACTAAGAAAGAAATCTATCTAACAACAACTAATTTATAAACCGAAATAAAGCATATAAATAAATAAAAAGAGGAGATTAGCTGCTTGGATTGAGCCCTAAACCAAGAGCTTCAGCCCTCTAAGGTAACTCATTGTTAACTCGAACGAGATCTCATATTCATTATCAAAATAATAATAGGATTACATGAAACTGTCAACAAAAGTAAGCCTGCAACAAAATTTCAAAAATTTCACTAAATTCCAACAACCTAATGAGACCCTAGGCCTCTCTACTTATGCAACTAAAGCTCCCAATAGCCAAGGAGGCTTGGCTCCCAAAACTTAAGATAAACACAAGTTATCCTCCACTTGCTTAGATGCCTCTTTGGTGTATTGATGTGGTTGCTTGTGTTCCGAGCTGCATGATGGAGAATTCGAAGTGGGGAGTCATAAATGAGGGGGATACCCTCCTATAAATCCTATTCCTTGTCTTCTTCGCATATTTGCTACCAAATGTCCATTAAATCTTTGACTTTGTCTCCAAAATTGACCAAAAATCTGCATTAAGCACACATTAGACTCCATGGCATAATGGCCAACCCAACTCACTCTATTAGCATAACATAATAAAAAACATGCATTAAACTAATGAGAATGGTGGATTAAGCTAAGTTAGGAGGCAAAATAAGCCCATATAATTACCCATTTATGGGGCTCATCAATATCATAGATCCTTTATTGAAACTTCCTTCATAATTCAATTTCAGAGGAGTTTCGAAATTCCAACCTCTGAAATACTCCCAACACTCAGCTGTTAAGTCTTCTTTATATGCCCTTAGTTATATGAGTCCCTATAACCATGTTCCAACACCATCAATGCTACTTCCATGATAACATTTCCAAAAATATTTTATAATGGAGTTACGATGTCTCCTTCCTCCGAAATGTCGACCTCAGATATGATGTCATGTTGTCATCATTAATCAATGTGGTGCCTCCTTAGTTGTGATATGTGTCACGTAGATCTTCCCCATTAAGCCACCCAAAATGCCAAATCTAACTACCACGTGTCCACCATACCACCATGTCATCATTAGAGGATTTTTGAGGTAAAAAATGGGCCTCCTAAGAAAAATGTACAACCAAAATAAACTTTACAAGAACCAACAGGATTGAAGATGATGATGTCCATCATGGGGGATGATTCACCATTGTTGGCATTATGTTTTCTGGTATGACTGTATGTTACAGATGTTGTACTTGATGGCAACTCCAGTGGTAAGGCTCTCAGTTTGTTGGAAATTAAGAAGGACGCAGGAAATCGGTTCAGAAAGTGCGTCCCCGCAGGTATACCATGCAGAACCCACGTCCAGGGACGCCGGCCAGCCGTTCAGGGGGTGCGTCTACCCAGTACACACATTTCAAGGCAGAGAAAAGCACGTGGGGGTTTTTGTGTGGTATCTAGCCGACGGTTTTGTGTTTCTATGGTGTCGGCTCGTGGTATTGTTCCATGTTTTGGGGAGGAGCTTGCCTATATAAAGAAAAGGAGTTCATTTGGATTGTGCAAGCGTCTTGGGTTGAATATCTTATTTGGTGAGATCTAGTCCAGATCTAAGAGGGCGAATCTTCTAATGGACTGTGATCTCTATGGCGCATGATCAGATCTGTAGATCTGACTGTTTGGGTCTGTTCTGAAGACTTCATATCATTTACATTTGAAGGGTCGCAGGTTCAGCGAAGGGAAAGTGCGCCGGGACGCGGATACTGTAAAGGGAAAGTGCGCCGAGACGCAGTACAGTAGAGAGAGATCTGCGTGGGGACGCAGGGCGATCAAGGTTCAGATGCGTCTCTGAAGCAGAAGGACACGGCGCGATAATGTTTTCAGGTGCGTCTCTGTAGCGAAAGACACGGTGCGATAGTATCTTTGGGTGCGTCACTGAAGCAACAGAATGCAGAGCAGTCACAGGAACAGTGCGTGGGCACGCAGTGAAGCAGAAGGATATCTGCGTGTGGACGCAGAGTAGCAGAAAGTTAACGGCGTCTGGTCGCAGACCACAGAAAGAAAAACTGCGTCTTTGTTTTAAGATGTTCTGTTGATTGAATTTCTCTGTTGATAAGGTGTTCTGGGTTGGTTCTGTTATTGCTGATCTGATATCTGTAGTGGTCTATATCTGTTATGTACTTGTTGATCATCTGATTCTTTATGAAAAGAAGTAGGGGGTTGTAGCTCCCTTCCAGGAGTAGACTGGAACACGAGAAAGAGAGAGAGTTGTAGCTCTCTGCAGGTTGCAGCCTGCGTACTGGTAAAGGACTGCACCAGTACAAAATCATTGTAAAAGAAGTTTCTAAATTGAAAGAAGATAGAGACATATTGCAGCAGGTGGTTTTCACCCACATTGGGTTTCCACCTTACATCTTGTGTTCTTTGGTGTGATTATCTGTTTTTCATGCTCATTATTTTATGGTACTGACATGCAAAAATAATTCAAAGATCAAATAAGGAAGATTTATTAAATTGCTTGATAATACTGATTCACCCCCCCTCTCAGTATTATTTTCAACAATTGGTATCAGAGCAGGTCCTTCAGAGAAGCTTGATCGCTTGAAGGTAGATCGTTCATCATGAGCAACTACGAGAAAGAAGCATCAATCAGGCCACCTATTTTTGATGGGACAAATTTCAATTATTGGAAGGTAAGAGTTACTGCATATCTTCAATCTCTTGGTACAGAAGTTTGGAACATTGTAGAAACAGGCTATGCTTTTCCTTCAGCTACTCCTACAGATCCAGCTGAGAAAAAGCAGTATGAAACAAATGCAAAAGCAGTCAGTACTCTATTAGGAAGTATATCCCAAACAGAATTCATGAAGGTCATGCACTTCAAATCAGCAAAAGAGATATGGGACAAAATGATCACTAGCTATGAAGGAGATGAACAGGTAAAACAAGCTAAACTTCAAACTCTCAGGATTCAATATGAGACTCTCAAGATGTATAATGATGAAAGTGTGGCAAATTATTTTCTTCGGGTAGATGAGATTGTTAATTGTATGAAAAATTTGGGTGAAGAAATAAAAGAGACTATAGTAGTTCAAAAGATTCTAAGATCATTATCCCCCAAGTTTGAATCTAAAGTATCTGCAATAGAAGAAAAGGAAAATCTCCGTGTTCTCACTATGTCTCAGTTACATGGAATTCTAACTGCTTATGAAATGAGAAAGGGAGGTCCATCAAACAGAAGGGAAGCTGCTTTTAAGGCATCAGGCAAAGAAGATTACTATGAAGCAAGCCATGTTCCAGAAGAAGAGGAAGAAGAATCAAATTTTGTCAGAAATCTTCAAAGGGGTTCTGGAAGGTTCAGAGGTAAGCTACCTTTCAAATGCTTTGCTTGTGGAAGAGTAGGTCATTATGCTGCAAAATGTCCTTATAAGGATAAAGGAAAAGAACCTGCTAGATGGAACAGGAAACAAAGTGCAAATAAGAAAAGCTACTACACCCATGAAGATAGTGATGGCTTATCAAACAGTGATGAAGATGAACAAGGTAATAAATATAAGTTGTTAATGGCATTTGAAGATGATGATTATGAGGATGCTGTAGATGTGGATAATCTCTATGATGAAATTACTAGACTCAAGAGATGCATAGAAGAAAAGAATGTGATCATTGATACTCTGCAATTTCAAATTGATGAAAAGGAAAAACATCTTGAAAAACTAGAAGGTGAAATTGTTGGTCTCAGAAAAGAAATTGAGAAAAAAAAAGCTATTAATCTTAAGTTTGTCAAAGGATCTGAAACTTTGGATGAGATTATCAATGTGCAGCGGTCTCCTCTAAACAAGACAGGTTTGGGCTATAATGGAGAAACCTCTCAAGCATCCACCTCAAAAAGTTATCTTGATGCAGCAAGAAGAAATGAGTAGAAGAACAATGAAGATAATCAGGTAAAGCAGGGACGAATTACAAACAGAAACTATCAGGGACAATCCATCCTAAGGGTGAACAAAAGCTACAACCAGCCACAGGTAAAATCTTCTCAGTTTGGTTCAAGAATAGATGAAAATAGAAATTACAATCAGTTGGCTGGTAGATTCAATAACCGCAGAAGCTTCTTCAATGGACAATGCTTTTCTTGCCATAACTTTGGTCACAAAGCAGCGCAATGTGTTGCATATAAAACAATCATGACTAGGGAAGCTCAAAAACAAAGAAGTATGACAGGGATTACAAAGAGGACCTATAACAACTTTTCGGTTCTTGAAAATGAAGTTGAATGTTCTATTTGCAATAATTTTGGTCATGAAGACTCTGAATGCAGGAGCAGGTTTCAGGAGAAAAAGGAACAAGCCACAAGCACCAAAACATGGAGAATAAAGGAACCTCAAACTGAAAGATGTGGGATAGCATTTTATGCAGAAGGACAGGAAAATCTATGGTACATTGACAGTGGATGTTCGAAACATATGACAGGTGATAAAGAAAAACTTGAATCTTATTCTACTTTAGAAAAGGGAAAGAAAGTTTCTTTTGGAAATGATACTCCTGCAACTATAAAAGGAAAAGGTATTGCTCCTTTGAAAGAAAAGGTCAAGGCTGGAAATGTTTTGTATGTTGATGGATTGAAGCATAATCTACTAAGTGTCAGCCAGATGTGTGATCAAAAAACCGAGGTTATTTTCAGATCGAATGGATGTCTTGTTCGTGATCTTGATACAGGTAAAACAGTACTCAAAGGCAAAAGAACTCCAAATAATCTGTACATATTTGAAGAAGGAGAACAACAATGCTATCTTAGCAAGGATGAAGAGCACTGGTTATGGCATCGAAGGTTGGGACATCTAAGCTTCTCACAAATAAGGAAAGCATGCAAATATCAGGCAGTTCGCGATCTTCCAGATATCAAAATTCCTGACAACACCATATGCAGATCATGTCAGTTTGGAAAACAAACCAGGACTAACTTTCCAGAGAAAGAGGGATCAGCTAGCATGCCTCTTGAGCTAGTACATACAGATACATGTGGCCCATTCAGGAAAAGAACACCTAGAGGAGAGGAATACTTGATATTATTTATTGACGATTTCTCCAGGTTTGTCTGGTTAGGACTTATGAAGCACAAAGATGAAGCATTCGAAAAATTCAAGACCTTCAAAGCCTTGGTTGAAAATGAATCAGGTCACAAAATTAAGTGCCTCAGATCCGACAGAGGTGGGGAATTTACTTCAAATGAATTTTTCGATTTCTGTGATGAACATGGGATAAGGAGAGAATTCTCTACAACTAGAACTCCTCAGCAAAATGGAGTTGTTGAAAGAATGAACAGAACAATCCAACAAATGGCTCGTGCTATGCTTGATGAATCAGGAACTCCCGCAACTTTCTGGGGTGAAGCTGCACATGCTGCGGTTATTATTCTCAACAAAACAAATGTCCGGGTGAACAGCACTCAAACTCCTCATGAGCTCTGGAGTGGTAAAACTCCTTCGGTAAAGCACTTCAAAATCTTTGGGAGCAAATGCTATATCAAGAATACTGATGAGCAGCTTGGCAAACTTGAACCTAGAGCAGATGAAGGCATTCTTCTTGGCTATTCTCCACATAGCAAAGCATACAAATGCTACAATAAAAGACTTGGCAGAATTGTTGACAGCATTGATGTAGTGGTTGATGAGAAGGGATATATTCCTAGGCAAGTACATCATGAAGATATAGAAGAAGATGAAGGCTACCCTCAAAGACAGAATGATGAAGAAGAAGAACCCCAAGGAGAACCTCAAGAAGAACCAAAGGAGCAGACAAGAATAGAAGAGAAAACTCCATCCAGATATGTTCAGAAGAATCATCCAGAATCTCAGATTGTGGGGCAGAAAGAAGCAGGTGTACAAACAAGAAGAACAGTTGCAGAAGCCTCAAGCTATTTGGCATTACTCTCCTCTACTGAACCACAAAATGTGAAAGAAGCATGCAAAGATGAATGTTGGGTAAAAGCAATGGATGAAGAACTTGAGCAAATCGAAAAGAACAACACTTGGGAGCTGGTTCCTAGACCAAAGGATAAGAATGTTATCGGAACAAAATGGGTCTTCAAAAATAAGTTGAATGAAAATGGAGAAGTAATTAGAAACAAAGCCAGACTTGTATGTAAAGGGTATGCACAGCAAGAAGGAATAGACTTTGAAGAAACTTTTGCTCCTGTTGCAAGACTTGAGGCCATCCGAATGTTCCTTGCTCTCTCAAGTTTTCAAAACTTCAAAGTATTTCAAATGGACGTGAAATCAGCCTTTCTGAATGGAGACTTGGAGGAAGAAGTGTACATTGAACAGCCAGATGGGTTCATTCTTGGAAATGATCCAAATCTTGTATGCCGATTGAAAAAGGCTCTCTATGGTCTCAAACAAGCTCCAAGGGCTTGGTACTACCGGTTGGACAAATATCTTCATCAACAAGGCTTCTCAAAAGGTTCAGCAGATAGCAATCTGTATATAAAAATTGAAAATCACAAATTACTAATACTTGTTGTGTATGTAGATGACATTATTTTTGGCAGCAATGAAGAAGCTATGAGTCAAAACTTTGCCTCGGTCATGCAGAAAGAATTTGAAATGTCCTTGCTAGGAGAACTGACATATTTCCTTGGTTTGCAAATCCAACAAAAGGAAGGAGGAATCTTTTTATCTCAAACCAAGTATCTCAAGCAGATTTTGAAGAAATATGGCATGGAAGATGCAAAACCAGTATGTACACCCATGGTCACAGGATGTAGTCTCAGTTCAAATGATGAATCTGCAACAGTACATCAACCAACCTACAGATCTATGATTGGAAATTTACTATATTTGACAGGTACCCGACCAGACATCATGCATGCAGTTGGAATAGTTGGAAGATTTCAGGCAAATCCGAAGGAGACTCATCTTCAGGCAGTAAAGAGAATTTTCAAATATCTTCAAGGGACTCAAAATTATGGCTTATGGTATCCTAGAGATACAGATCTTACTCTTCATGCTTATACAGATGCAGATTGGGCCGGAAGCGTGGATGACAGGAAAAACACAAGTGGTGGTGCGTTCTTTATGGGTTCCAGACTGGTATCTTGGTTCAGCAAGAAACAGAGTTCGATTGCCTTGTCTACAGCTGAAGCAGAATATGTTGCTGCTGCATCTTGTTGCACTCAACTCCTTTGGATGATGCAGACTTTGCAGGATTTTCAAATCACTTGTACACCACCTATCCCCATCTTATGTGATAACACAAGTGCAATCAGCATCTCAAAGAATCCGGTTATGCATTCAAAAACCAAGCACATACCAATCAAGTACCATTTTCTCCGGGAACAAGTGCTTGAACAGAAAGTCAAGTTGGAGTATGTTCCTTCCAAGGAACAAGTTGCTGATATTCTTACCAAACCATTGCCCAGGGACACGTTTGAATACCTCAGGCAAAAGCTGGGGGTTGTTGATGCATCATCTTGTTGAACTTCTTCTTATTGGTGGTACAGGCTCAGGGGGAGCACATAATGCATTGTTGGCATTATGGAGAAGGAGATCTTGGAAATAGCTGCAATATGTCTCTATCTCTTTCATGGTGGTGCGTTGCTGCAGATCTGGTTCATATTCAGGGGGAGCATGAGCTTAGGGGGAGCATACCCTTTGCCCTTGATGTCAAAGGGGGAGAATGACGCTGAAGTTTGTAAGGTTGCCATCAAGTCCAAAGGGGGAGATTGTTGGCATTATGTTTTCTGGTATGACTGTATGTTACAGATGTTGTACTTGATGGCAACTCCAGTGGTAAGGCTCTCAGTTTGTTGGAAATTAAGAAGGACGCAGGAAATCGGTTCAGAAAGTGCGTCCCCGCAGGTATACCATGCAGAACCCGCGTCCAGGGACGCCCGCCAGCCGTTCAGGGGGTGCGTCTACCCAGTGCACACATTTCAAGGCAGAGAAAAGCACGTGGGGGTTTTTGTGTGGTATCTAGCCGACGGTTTTGTGTTTCTATGGTGTCGGCTCGTGGTATTGTTCCATGTTTTGGGGAGGAGCTTGCCTATATAAAGCAAAGGAGTTCATTTGGATTGTGCAAGCGTCTTGGGTTGAATATCTTATTTGGTGAGATCTAGTCCAGATCTAAGAGGGCGAATCTTCTAATGGACTGTGATCTCTATGGCACATGATCAGATCTGTAGATCTGACTGTTTGGGTCTGTTCTGAAGTCTTCATATCATTTACATTTGAAGGGTCGCAGGTTCAGCGAAGGGAAAGTGCGCCGGGACGCGGATACTGTAAAGGGAAAGTGCGCCGAGACGCAGTACAGTAGAGAGAGATCTGCGTGGGGACGTAGGGTGATCAAGGTTCAGATGCGTCTCTGAAGCAGAAGGACGCGGCGCGATAATGTTTTCAGGTGCGTCTCTGTAGCGAAAGACGCGGCGCGATAGTATCTTTGGGTGCGTCCCTGAAGCAACAGAACGCAGAGCAGTCACAGGAACAGTGCGTGGGCACGCAGCGAAGTAGAAGGATATCTGCGTGTGGACGCAGAGTAGCAGAAAGTTAACGGCGTCTGGTCGCAGGCCACAGAAAGAAAAACTGCGTCTTTGTTTTAAGATGTTCTATTGATTGAATTTCTCTGTTGATAAGGTGTTCTGGGTTGGTTCTGTTATTGCTGATCTGATATCTGTAGTGGTCTATATCTGTTATGTACTTGTTGATCATCTGATGCTTTATGAAAAGAAGTAGGGGGTTGTAGCTCCCTTCCAGGAGTAGACTGGAAAACGAGAAAGAGAGAGAGTTGTAGCTCTCTGCAGGTTGCAGCCTGCATACTGGTAAAGGACTGCACCAGTACAAAATCATTGTAAAAGAAGTTTCTAAATTGAAAGGAGATAGAGACATATTGCAGCAGGTGGTTTTCACCCACATTGGGTTTCCACCTTACATCTTGTGTTCTTTGGTGTGATTATCTGTTTTTCATGCTCATTATTTTATGGTACTGACATGCAAAAATAATTCAAAGATCAAATAAGGAAGATTTATTAAATTGCTTGATAATACTGATTCACCCCCCCTCTCAGTATTATTTTCAACAACCATTTTCAGAGTAAAAAAGTAAAAACATTAAAAATATTAAAATAATAAAACTAATTTTTCAACTTGTATTTTAAACTTATCTCCTTAATATTTTACTCAAATTTTGAGCAAGAGTGCTCGTTGGATGCAAAATTTAATTCCTCATCCAAGGAGTACCCATGTTGCATATTTTTGATGGACCCTGCTACGTGAAAAATGAGAAATACATGAAAAAATGTTATTGCAATCATGTTTTTCATCTATTTTTCATTTTTTATGTAGCAGGGTCCATCAAAAGTATGAAACATGGGTACTCCTTGGATGAGGAATCAAATTATGCATCCAACGAGTGTTTTCTCTTGAAAATTGGGTAATCCCATAGGGAGATAAGTTGAAAATACGAGTTGAAAAATAGTTTTTTTTTTTTTTCCCTCTAAAATTTGACGATGTAATCTAATCTTATTTCATTGTTTCCACTATTATTTTATAATTTCCTTAGAAGGATCATTTTAGACCTCAAAACACCCCTAATGGCTAACATCAACTACCATGTGAACTAGCTAAGGCCAATTAAATACTGCCCTATGTCTATTAGAGGAGAGAGAAAAGGGTCCATTGGTTATTGGTTTTTCAACGATTTCCTTTGTTAATAATTCTCCTCGCAACATCAACACTTTTTAAATAAGTAGTTTGTTAAGAAGTTACGGGGTCTTGTTCTCTGAAATATCTAGGCTTTGAGGTCTCGATATGCTTCCATTTGTCCTGTCTTTTCAAGGTTCCAAACTTCTTTTGATATGACCATCCCTCTGAGGTATCGTGCCCTCATGCCATTTTGGGTCATTTTTAAATAAACTAACAAGGTCCCAAGCCTCCAACCTTTGATATTAATCTCTTCTGATCTAATGACCTATAAAATTTTGGGTGTCAATATTTTGGTTTCCTCTGATATTTCAGCCTCCTTATGTCTTCAAGACCCTGACTTTGGCAAACCATAAATTTGCATCTAGGAGGCCATTTGCAGACTTCAACACACTATTAGAAATCTCTTTCAGAGCACTTTACAGTGGGGAGGATATGATTTAGTCTTTGAGCCCATATGCTACATGAGAAATGGCTGCAAACTCTCTTCCTCAAAGCTAGTCTAGTTGGCATTAATGCCAACATACCAAATGCCACAAACCATCCAAACAATGTTAACTTTCCAACAATATCCCCCTTTTGCATTGGTGGTAACAACATAAGCTCCCCCTGAAACTAGGCATGGTATTCTTTACTGGTATTCTTCTTAGTTTCTCTAATAATTGTCTATCCCTTTCACATCAATGGCAAAGAATGCCCTTGAATACTCGCCCTAAACCACTGCAAGCTACTCTTCCATTGATGCCACATGCTGAGTAGATGCCACCAAACACCAAAATTAAGTCATTTTGCAAGAGGAGTCACAAATCGTATCTATTTCCTGATATATTCAAAGTGTTCTCTTTCCAGTGGCTTAGTAAATATATCTACAAGTTGGTCATTAGTGGCCACATATTCAAGTATAACAACATTGATTGCAACATGTTCTCTTAAGAAATGGAACATGAGATGGATGTGCTTTGTCTTCGAATGCATGACAAGATTCTTAGAGATACAAATGGAACTTGTATTATCCCACATGATTGGAATAACATCAGTCAATTCTACTTTAATGTTCTTCAAGGTCTGCCTCATCCATAGAATTTGCAAGCAACAAGTAGCATCTCTGATATTCTCTGATTCAAAAGTTTATAAAGAAATAGACACTTAAGTATAGGGGGTTTACACAGTGCATTATATTAGATATCATTTTTGGGATTCAACTACATTAACTAAGTCATTCACGTATGACCATTTCCATGTGAGGTAGTCATAAGTGACTAATTTTTCATGATTTGAATAGTTCACTTAGCACTCATTGCATCGGGTGATGCTCACAGGGGTGAAGAAGTGGGATTGAAACTGGTATGGGTGACCTCCCAGGAAGTCCTGGTTACCGGGTCAAGCCCCGGAAGTGATGATTGATGTTATGTGATTTATTTCACCAGTTTCAATCCCACTTCTTCACCCCTGTGAGCATCACCCGATGCAATGAGTGCTAAGTAAACTATTCAAATCATGAGAAATTAGTAACTTACGACTACCTCTCATGGAAATGGTCATACATGAATGACTTACTTAACGCAGTTGAATCCCAAAAATGATATCTAATATAATGCACTGCGTAAACCCCTTATACTTAAATTCAAAAAGAGTGAAGGGATCTCTACTTGAATGGTTCATGAGGCACAATACTTGCTAATATTTTGCAAATGGGGTAGCAAGCTAAGCATGCTTCATTGTGGGGAAAACTCCACAATTAAGCACACTTGAGCCAAAGGCAATCTAGGATGGGTGACCTCCCAGGAAGTCCTGGTTACCGGGTGCAAGCCCCGGAAGTGATGATTGACACTATGTGATTTATTTCACCAGTTTCAATCCCACTTCTTCACCCCTATGAGTAGCACCCGATGTAATGAGTGCTAAGTGAACTATTCAAATCATGAGAAATTAGTCACTTACGACTAGCTCTCATGGAAATGGTCATATGTGAATGACTTACTTAACGCAGTTGAATCCCAGAAATGATATCTAATAAATGGACACTTGTTTCTTGCTAACCCATGACACTAAGAAGTTTCCCAAAAACAATGTTTCACCTAAGGTGATCTTCCTATCATAAATACTACTTTCCCAATCAACATCAGTGCAGGCCTTCAACTTAAATTCTCTACTTTTAGCATACCACAATCCATAGTTTTCTGTCCCTTGAAGATATTTGAAAATACTTTTGACAATGATGACATGAATTTCATGAGGGAAAGCTTGAAATATGGCCACAAGACCCACCAATTGCATGATGTCTTATCATTAAGTTGTGAGATACAACAAGCTTCCTTTCATGGATCTGTATTCAGTCTGATTTACAAGTGGTTCCTCATCTTCTTTTCATAATTTGCAGCCTGTAACCATTGGTGTGCTAACTAACTTGCAATCTTCGAACCCAAACTTCTTAAGAGTTTCTCGTAGGTACTTGGATTGGGAGATAAACACTCCAGTTTGAGGTTGAGAAATTTGCAATCCCGGGAAGAAAGGAAACTCTTCAATCATGGACATCTCAAACTCTGTCAGTATGCAGTTTGTGAATTTATCTCCCAATTATTCCATGTCACTGCAAAATATTATTTCATCCACATATACTACTATAATTAATATATGATCACCTTCAAACTTTATGTATAAATTTTTATCCATGCTACCTTTCCTAAAGCCTTGTTGATGAATGTATCGATCCAATCTTGCATACCAAGTGCTTGGAGCATGTTTGAGTCCATATAAGGCCTTTCTCGGCTTGCACACAACCGCTTCATCTTAGATGAACATGAATCCTTTTGGATACTGAATATAAACCTATTCTTCCACATCTCCATTGTGAAAGGAAGAATTCACATCCATTTGATATACCTTGATATTCTTATGACTAGAAAAGGCAAGAAACATTTTGATAGCTTCTAGTCTTACTATTGGTGCAAAGGCTTCCTCAAAATCTACCCCCTCTATTTGGGAATACCCTTTACATACTAATATAACCTTGTTCCTAATTACTTGACCTTGCTCATTGTTATATGGAATTCGTATCTACGGATAAACACATTTTCCCTAGGTGGGTAGCTACACTTAGAACAACCAAAAGAAAGTGGTTTGACCTTTTCCTATAATAGATCAATGAGATGAAGGAACTTACTTGTGATCTTCTCTTCCTTGATCTCCTTTGAATTGCTCCTGTCGCTCCCACTTGAACTGAATCCACTCAATTGGTACATGTCAACAGAAACAGAAAATGACAACGATCAAAGCATATATGATCTATTTACTATAAACCAATGGAATCGACAACATTCAAACACATAATCATCATAAATATGAACAAGAATATGAGAAAAGGAACAAACAACTTTATTAATGTAGAAGGAAGAGTTACACCCAATGCACTTTGATCCGTGTCACTTATCCATCTTCAGTCCAACCCTTGTCACACCAAAAGCACACCAATCTAGCATCATAACATTACTTGACATGGACTAAAATCTCAAACAATCTTCAAATTCTCTACAATCTTCAAATTCCATCCTCCTGATCAGTATGACGAGTGGTAAATTTATTGGGAAATTCAAGTGGTTATGTCATAAATTGGGCATTGAATAGTTTTCCAAAATTGGAGTTAGTTTCCATGGAGAAAGGAATGAGAGGATAGAGGGATAATTGATCCATAGCCTATCCAAAGTCGACCTCATAGGATGAGATAAGAGATGGGAATCCTTTTATAATGCTCTAGAATCAGAAAATATTCCTAGAATCAAATGTCAATTTCGTTCATTCTCGCCCAGCATAGGTAAAAGAGGGCCTAACTACACTACAGTGTATCCCTGAATGGGCCTACCTACTTTGCAGCGCAGTTACCCTTGACCAAGGTTGCGCTGGTGTCACAAGGAGACATTTCAGTAGGGTTTCAGGCTAGGAGACTTTCATGAATGGAAGCATTCACTTTGATGACTTGTCTAGGGCATGTAACAACTAAATTAGGGTTTGATGAGCCCTAATTGCATTAATCTGAATGTTAGGAGTGATGTGCCCAAATAGACCTGTAACAGTTTCCCCCTAAAGAATGAAGTTGAAAATGATAATGTCGAGTGATATGCTTTATGATGTGTTGAGGAGGATCTGAAGCGAACGGTGACTTGCATCGATTACAATACATACTATCATGATATCTTTGTATTTTTTGTGAATTTCTGAGGGAAGGCATATCCATACTCATCATATAAAATTTTCATTACATGTACACTAATCAGATAGTCATCTACAGATATAGACCAATGATAGAATGACCATCTGTGTAAAGCCATCATACAGATGATTTAGTACTCTCCTGAAATCGCAGCTCGGATGGATGAAACTAGATCTAGGGTCTTCTATCTCGTCCAATCGTCCACTCAAGTATGATACTAACCATGTGAAAATGTGATTTGAAGTTGAACATGGGAAGACACCATCTGATTACCATCCAATGATGTGAGTTGTTAACAGACACGAGAGAAATTACCGTTAATGGTAATGATTCTCAAGGTAATACAATACATTATGCATGGTGTGAATAGATGTTTGATGTCAAAGACCATACAAAGTCATTCCGTTGAAGGCCTCTGGTGTCAACCTGTCACTAGAAGCGAGAAACTTGTGATTGTTGTATGCAAGCCCCAAGGTACTGGAAGGGTGTCTCTAAGTCAACTTCCTGGATAATGTGCTGATGTCGATAAGAAGTGACTCGTCACAAGAGGGCCTTGATTTATCCCCCATCAATGACACGAAACAAGTGTAATGATTTTGAAGACATAATGTGACTGACGACACAAGGTTCAAGAATGGTGGTCATGAAAATGAAGGTTTATGAGTATTGCAAAGGATGAAGTTTACTGAGTGACTTCTCTTGAACATGTCGGCAACATTGAATGAATTGGAAACATTGACCCAAAACAAAAGTGATGGATGGTATGATAGACCATAGGTATGATAACCATCAAGCAGATAACCCAACCCAAATAGTCACAGAGATGAAGTGAAAGTGTCATGTTCAAGAGCAACTTGCTACCATAAAGTGATTTATCCCTTTTCCCATTTTCCCCAGTCATGGCTGACTAGTACCTCTTTATTTTTTAACAAGCTTGAGGAGGATAGCATATGCTTGTAGTATAATTCCACCCTTCGAGTGAATCCATCGCTATGTGATGTTTTAACAAGTCTAGCAAAGGTGAAACTCGGTCTTGTCATGATGGACATGTTTGTCGCTAATTGATGTTTAAACGAGTTTAACGACAATGAGAACTCGGTCCTTTTCATGTTTAGACAGTTTGAAAAGGGACAAAAAGAAAAATCCACAAGTTATTTTTCATAAATTTGTCTCTCAAGTCCAAAAAAGTGTAAAATAATACAAGAGAGAACCTATTGACCATGTCCGATCAACGTATTCGTTTTTCGTAAGTAACCTATCTCAGTCTGGAAAAGGGTTAAACTTATATTGAGTAGATGTCATTTCCAATTAGTTTACAAGATGAAAAGGACAAGCGTTCAGCAATATTTTCATATTTTGAGAGTCTGAAAAGAACTTAAAGAGGACTCTATGGGGGTTCCTTTTTCGATGTTTAATGGAGGTCAAAAAGAGATAAAAGTATGCTTTGTGGTCATAAGTACAACTCATGATCATGCACATCAAATTCACTATATTAGCTGTAAACCTGCTCAAAGAACCACCAAATGGATTAAACATACCTATTTCATTGGTAAAAATAGGTAAAAACTATAATTTATTCATTTAATGAACATGAAATAACCATAAAACAAGAATTTACCAAGTGATTTTCACCATTTGATATTTACCATTCAGTTTTGTGCTCTAAACCTGTTTTTACCTCGAACTTCAACAGCCGATTGTGGGAGATTTTGTGGATCATTCTTCACACTGTTAGGACTAGGTAGGAGATTTACCTTTTCAATTTCATTTATGGGCACTCATTTTCAGTTTCAGGCAATTTTTTTATGGTTTTGGGGTCCTTAGGGAAAATATATCTCACCCTAGGATCAGCGCAGCCTAACACATCCAAAACTGCATGTCAGTACAATCAAGAAGAAGGGCACCTTCTTTGTAGCACACTGTCTCAAGACCAGTGCTGCACTAAGCGTAGTTTAGAAATTTGTTTCTTCTATTTTACCCAAAAACTATCGAGTTTTTTGCATGAAATGGATCCTAACTAAGCCTATGGTTTGATTTTAGACTTTCATCGGATCAAAATGGCTATGACTTGCCATGAAAGAGAACATGAGGAGCAGGATATGGTTGCCCTAAATGATCCTGATACTATTGAGGCCCTCAGAGACTGAGGGTTACTCAAATACTTTAGGCTATCTAAGATGAGGCAACAACTAGAACTATTGTAGTTCTTGGTTCATTCATGGGATCCAATAGAACAGGCTTTTCACAAAGGGGGCAAAGTGCTCTCTATATTGATTGATGATATTTACTTCCTTATAGGAGTGTAGAGATGTGGTGCCCCAATATCTCTTCCAGGTTCTGCCCATGGGGATGAATCAGTGAAGGACTACATTCGTCAATTCTATCGGCCAGGTACACAACCTAGCAAAGACAGGAAGCTAAACATTAGGGATGTTTGTGATTTTCCCTTGCTATTAATCCTTTTCACTATCACAAAGTTGGAGGGTAGTGTGACACTTCATCTAGTGAACAGATCATACATGCAGTATGTGCTTGAGTGTCTTGAGCCAACTATATTCAACTGGTGTGAGCCAGTTCTCTCTTCGATGAAAGAGAAGCTGACCAAAGTAAAGAGTGGTAAGACGAAAAATTTCAACTATGGTTCGATCTTGATTGCCTTTACTTTGGAGAGAATTCCATTGATGCAACCTCAGCATGTGTCACTGAGTTTACCTAGTCCTAGAGATCCACGGATGCATAGATGGGTTGAGTTGATGGCTAGACATGTTTGTTAGTCATCAATCTCATTTCCTCCTACATTCTTCTGTTGGCTCCATCGACAACATGTTGTCATCGAGGAGCATCCATATGCAGGAATGAATTTTCGTGGAGATCCAGATTTGAGATTACCAGTGGGTGCTCGATGGGGTGCTATAGGTAAACTGTTTTGACCATGTGTTTTGATTTTTTAAGTTTTTACATGTTTTTGTGTTTTTTGATATTTTCAAGACTAAAATAGAAATTTACTCATGCATTCAGATGCTAGCACAGTTCGACTAATGGATCATCAATAGGAGGTGGATGAACCAGTGCAGAGAAATGTTGGAAGAGCAGTTCTCCAAGATTTGGATTTGACCAAGACATTAGGAGAGTTGCAAGATCATATAGACGGGTTAACCCTTGGTATACCAGATTTCCGGATCGAGGAGTTACCAATGAGGCTATAGCGCCATACTATTGGTGTACCTAGCTGTTGGATGAGGCTATTCGCATGATAGCTTAGGCAGTGACCTGTTATCATGAGCATCATTAGATTTACTTAGGATGATTTACTGTATGCATTTGAGTTTTGAGGTCAGATGACCAAAATGTCTTGGACACAAATTTTGTAAAACTTTAAACATCTATCTATTTTACTTTCAGTGTTTTTTATATGGTTATGTGTAATCCTATTCAACTATTGATGTGAATTAAAAATTTACATTTTACATGTGTCGTAAATGTATGTTTAACACATAGCTTGCTAAAGAATTATTCAATGTGTTAAAGTTCCCGGAAATGTGTTGATATTGAATGTAATCAAAATTTCTTTCCAAGAGACGAACTCTAAGGAACATATGATAAATAGTTTGATTTCAGATGGTATAAACATTTGTAAGTTGCAATACAACAAGTTGTGAGTCCAACCTAATGATGATTTGGCTAATTCCAAGTGAAATGGAATCAGAGAGGAGTTCAATCAATTGACTATACTCAACGATATTGTTCGTAGAATGATCGATACAAATCCCTCGAAAACTCACTAACTCGCCACTTGGAGCCAATATGGCCCATGTTGTAGAAGACAGGCTATGTGTACTATGACTAGCACCATCGACATAACCAACAAATGGTTCCAAAGATTCCGACATCTGCAAAAAATGAAAAGCAGATTACTTAACCACATAAAAACTCTAAAAGTCACACTGTGACACACAAACGCAATCAAAGCATATATACAATGTTTTTTACTACACATAATAAAGCATAGTAACGTTTAATATACAACCCGTTTCGGGGCTACGACAATGGAATTCCATCATAGTCAACTAAATCATAAATGGCTTTTTCCAAAACACGCTTGACAATATAGGGGCCAACCCATAATGGTTAAAATTTTCCTGCTCCTAATTTATCAGCTTCCTGACTATAAAGCAAGACCAGGTCTCCTTCTGAGAAAATGTGAGGCTTGACATTTCGGTCATATTGTGCCTTAATTCATTTCTTATGTGCTTCGTTGGCCAATGTGGCTTCACAATGTGTTTCATCTAGATCGATGAGTTTTAAGAAATGTGCTTCCTCATCAAAAGTGTCAGGTAAAAAGTCAATTGCTAATTTTAATGATGAAATTTTGCATTGTATTGGCAAGATTGCCTCCGAACCATACACCAATTCAAAAGGTGTGAATCTAGTTGCGTTTCTTACCAAGGTTCAGTAAGCCCACAAAGCTGAGTACAGGATCAAATGGCAATTTTGTTTGTGAACTCCTATCATTGGTTGAAGAATTCGCTTAAGGATTTTGTTGATGGCTTCAAATTGTCCATTTTCTTGTGGATAATAAGGAGTAGAACTATCATGTGAAAGTCCTAACTTGCCAGTTAATTCAGTCATCATATGGTTGCAAAAATGTGAACCATGATTTGTAACTATAGCTTGTGGTGCACCAAATCGTGCAACCACATGGTTCAAGAAAAATAGTGCAGTCGTCTCACCACTATTGTTTAATGTAGGCATCACCTCGGCCCATTTGGTAAAACAATCCACGACGACAATAATATACCCATGCCCCCTAGCCGAGTGAGGGTTACATGTCATGAAATCAATGCCCCATTTTGCAAATGGTCAAACAAAAATGATAGGATGTAGTGGTGCAGGTGGTAATTGAGTTTTATGGTAAAAAATCTGGCATGCATGATAACTTCTGACAACAATAATGCAATCATTAAATATGGTTGGCTAGAGGTAACCAACACGAAGAATCTTTTGTGTGATAGCATAACCAGATAAATTTCCACCACAAGCACTAGAATGGAAATCATACAAACTTTCTCAGCTTCCTCATGTGTGAGGCACCTCCGTAAAATCGTATAGATATCGCGTCGATAAAGGGTGTCTCCAATGATCAGATAATCTTTGGCTTGATATCCAATATGTTGCTGTTGTGAGTGAGAGGTATCGGGCCAGAAAGTTTAGGTTTGGAGATAGATCAGTATATCTCCATACCAAGGGTAAGATGAAGAAATCAGAAATAGAGACTCATCTGAAATTGATGGTTCCGTTGTTGAGTCAATGTTGGTAGAGGGAAGGTCGCAAAGAAGCTCGACAAAAACTAGAGATTTCTTTGACTTGGATTTGATGAATTCCAAATAGAATTCCTGCAAAATGATGATCCATTTTGAATATTTGCCCCCTAGCTATTGACATGACAAGATGTATGTCATAGGGTTGCAATCTGAAATGACAGTGGTCTTTCGAAGCAGGATATAATGGCAAAATCTCTGTACATCTTGAACAGTAGCCAAAGCTAGCTTTTCAACATAAGAGTACTTAACTTCCATATCATTGAGATTGCGACTCAAATAATAGATTGAATGTTCAATCCCATATTCTTCTTGGAATAATACCATAGCAATGCTTGTATCTGTAGTAGCAAGATACATGAAATAGTCGTTTTGATAATTAGGGGCATACATTAATGATGCTCGTATCAGGGCATCTTTGAGAGCTTCAAAGGAAGCTTGGGCAACCTGGTCCCAATGGAAGGGAATTCCATTTTTAAAAAGATGAATAAATCCTTTAGCCATTTTGGCATAATTGGGAATGAATCTCCTTAGAAATTTATCCTTCCCTTGGAGTCTTTGTAACTAAAGTCAATTGGAAGGTGGAGGCAGATCAAGAATTGCCTTAACCTTCAAGGGTTCGAGTCGAATTCCTTCTTTAGACACTATGAAACCAAGTAAACAACCATAACCGTCACAAAACATACATTTATGTGGATTGAGTTGAATTTTGTAGTGTTGACACCATAAAAAGATGGCTCTCAGATGTTGCGGGTGATCAACCCGTTTCCGTGAATGAGAAGGTAAATCATCTAGATAGGGTTGAACAATGTGTTTGATGCCATGGAAGGCATAATTCATTGCCCTATGAAAAGTCTCCCCCACATTCTTCAAACCAAAAGGGAGTTTTCTATATTCGAATGTGCCCTAGGGACAAATAAAGGCAGTTTTATATTGATCTTCTGGTTGGATACTGATCTGATTATAACTAAAAAATCAATCCATAAATGAAAATATTTCACATCTAGCACAATCATCAATTATTTGGTTGATAAAGGGAGTGGGACAGTTGTCTTTTGGACAATCATGATTAACATCCCTATAATAAACACACACTTGTATTGTTCCTTGTTTCTTCATAACAGGAAGAAGATTAGAAACCCAATCGGTAAGAGGAATGGGGTGTATGAAACCAGCATGCAAAAGCTTTTCAATTTCTGCTTTTATGGTAGCAACCTTCCTTGGATGAATAGGATGGAGGTGTTGTTGTACCATTTTGACATCAAGATACATTTTAATCTCATGTTCAACTATACTAGAATCAATGGCTGACATTTCCTCATATGACCAAGAAAATATATCATGGAATTCATGAAAAAGAGCACAGTAACTTTCAAGTTCTGATGGAGAAAAATATTTTCCACCATGGATGTTTCCTACAATTCCAGGTTTGGTCAAAATATCAATAGAAATGGTTTCTTCGATATTTGATAAGTTTCATTCGGAATCGACTGTGTTTATAAATACAGAATTCGAAAGGAAATCAACAATTCAAGGGTGATTTAGTTCATATGAAATATCTTCTATGTGATCTTGAAGATGGGATCAATGATGATTATATGCCCATGGTTCTTCTTCTGTCATCATTGATTGGATGATTCCTTCATTAGTAGAAAATGTACATGAAAAAGGATCAAAGGAAGTACCATATTCTTACGAATGATCAACCCGTACAATTGGTGATGATGGATTTGGATTTGCTACGCAAGCCAAAAATATTGATTGTTATGCAAGCTCAGTGGGGCTTAGCAGCATTGTTTCATTATGCATATCAACTTCAGAATTACTGGAAATCTTCCATGAATCAGATGAAGTGGAAGATATCATGTTACAAGTCTTAACTTTTGCAACTTCTGTCATTTGTGATGGTGATGGTAGCAAAAAGGTACCCATTAGGGAAGAATCTTTGAAGAGACCTACTCCAACATTCTGAAGAGATATTGGGGGTCCGTGAATTAACATAACACTTCCATTTTCCTGCGAACTAGAGGTGAAGAAGGCAAGTTGATCAATTACTGTGATTCCGCCTTTATGAGGGAAAGCGATCATACGAAAGTATGTTGAAACCACAACAGCCATAGTGTAAACCCATGGTCTTCCTAGTAAAATATTGTAGTCAAGGGGTCTGTCAATGACCTCAACTTCAACAATTATAGTTTTTCCCCCTAGTTTTATCTGCAAGTTACTTAAAATTCCATAAGGTGTATAAGTGTGACTATCAAAATCTTTTAACATTGTAGGTGATCTTGACAAAGGCGGTGAGCCAAGTGTTTTCCAGCAATTCATTGAGATGATACAAGTATATTCACCCTCGTCAATATTGGTTCTGTGAACGAGTTTATTCAAAGGCTTTACTCAGATAAAGAATGTTAATTGAGCTAGTAATTGTGGCATATAACCAACATGGTTAAAAACCACAAGATTGGAATCCATTCGATCAATTCCACCAATTGCTGACAATAAAGTCTGCTTTTGGGAGGGACAGTTTTGAAGCACCTCAAGCATCAACATAGCAGAAGGTGACTCAGCCAAATTTTCTACTATGTTATAATTTTGTGCTTCTCAAGCTCGAGGGTTGAATGTAGATTTATGAACAACTCCCTTAGGCAGTTTTATCATTAACTCTGGTGCAATATGTGGTCGAATGGAATCAGACGAAGTCAAAGTCAAAGTATTGGGTTGATCTGTAGCCTGGTTATTCGACGATGATGAAGGATTACTGTAATCTTTACTTCGTGTAGTCACTAAAAAATTAGTTTTAGCCTTAGTGGTAGATAGCATAAGCACTTGTGAAGTGGAAGCATGATATGTAGCAACCAAATGAGTCTCTAGATTTGGAAAAGGTTCTGTCAACACAACGGATGTATTAGAAGTCTTAAGAAGTTTTGAGACTTCAGAGTGGTGAGGACAGTCTCGCATGAAGTGCTCCTCATTACAGATTAAACATGGGTAATGAGGTTTCCTAGCTGCAGAAGAAGAATTAGATGATTTCTCTTGAGGGGGGGGATTTTGTTTCTTTTTAGCTTTCCCCTTTTTGTTACTTCCAAGTTGCTTTTCATTTTTACCTTTGTCAGATGACACAACATTTATTTTGGAAGCAAGTGTATTATCAAGTGCATTGGAAGTTTGATTCGAAATAGCAAGTGTTTGAATAGATGGTTTGCTTGTTGCTTGTGTGCTAGAAGAACCTATCACACCATCACCAGCATGAGAGTACTTACTGGATGGAGGTGGTGGAACAGTAAAATTTTGTATGGGTGCATTTGAAATCTTATCATAGAGCATGCCAGACTGGGTGTAAATCAAGTCTAAGTATTGGGCACGAGAAATTACTCTCTTCAGTAAAAACTCCTCCTTTAGCCACATCCTCGGTGATAGATGGCAATAAGGATTTGATAAATGACTTAGCTAAAAGATGATTAGGAACAAAATTTTTGACCATTTGATGATGACGATGCCACTCATGAATATGATCAGAAATGTGAGTACCAGTGGTCTGTTTAAAGTTGGTGAATAGTTCTGTTCCAGTTTCATATCTGATGGGTGACCGGAAGTGGGTTAAATTTGGTGGCTAAGGATGTGAATTTGTTAAATGAAGCTCGTGGTAATTAATATGCCACTTTGCAGCCGGACCAATGAGTGTTTGCTGGAAAAGACGTAGTCTAACTAAATCATCATTTAGGAAGTTGGATGAACACCATAAATGAAAAGTCATAACATGGTTGGATGGATCTTCTCCATTGTTTCCATTGAATTTATAAATATCATAAGGCAACTTGTCTAGAATCACTACCCACCAAGGTGCATAAAGAATGGGATCATTGGTAAGCTGATTTAAATCCATTAATTCAATTGTTGCAACAAAAGACAACTGTTGGTTTAGAGAGGGTTGAGCGTAACCATGGTAAGATGGAATTGCCTAGGAAATAGGCCTTTGCATACCAGCATAAGGAATCTATTGCTGATTACCTTGATAGGGGTAGGTTTGTTGAGAAAATCTAGTATAAGGTGGTTGTTGGGCACTAGGGTAAATTTGTTGTTGTCCAAATCCAACATAGGCTTGTTGACTAGGACATGGGTAAAATTGCTATTGACCAAACCCAACATAGGCTTGTTGACCAAGTCGAGGATAAGTTTGGTACTTTTGGAATTGATGTTGTTGATATTGTGGCTTCCATGGTTATTGATGTAACATTTGTTTTCCACCAATGTATGTTTGACCAGGTTGTGAATAAATTAGACCAATATAAGTTTGAGACATCCCAGTTAATGGTAAACTAGCCTGAGGTTGTTGGATTCCAGGAACGAATAGTTGTTGTAAAATGGCCTGGGAAGACTGAGTTTGTACACTTGAAACTTGAGGGTTAGAGGTTGAAGGACCGGCTTGCAAAGGTTGAGATACAATTAACTAATCTTGCGACTATGGTAAAGTCGTAGCAAGAGGCATAGTAGGTATGGATGAAATAGATTGCATTGGTTGTGATGGATACAAAAGCCTTTGTTGAATAGGCATTGTAGGCTGCCACTGACAAACAGTCATTCTAGAATAAGTTGGACCTAACTATGACGGTATAATTCCATATGATTGCCCCCCAAAGAATGGAGGATAAGCAGATTAGGAATATTGTTCTCCATATGGAGGTAATCTAGTGCAGAGTGGATACATTGGATGGTAACTAGATTGACCAACTTGATATTGAATTGATGGATCAAACTGTTCTGTATCCATAAGTGAAGAACCAGGTAAAATTTTTGTGGGCGACATGGGTGAATACCATGGACTAGAAGCAAGACATGAGTGAGTTCAAGATAATGATTGGTAGCCCGGTGGGATGAACAGAACACCATAGAGATGTGACTCAGGTGTTGTGGTAAACATTAAAGAAGTAGTGACAGTAGATGTTGTCGCATCTGTAATAGATGATACCATATGGGATGTTATTTCAGCCATAGTCAAATGACCCAATAAATGTCCTAATGAATCTACAAAGTTTGAAAGTAAACAAGATCAAAAGGAGTGGTAAACTAAGGAGAATGAGGATAAAGATAAAGCCCAGGTCCAACAAGTTGGATTTCTAGTTGTTTCTTCTTCAGATTCCTCTTCAATAGCAATCAAACCAGGTGGAAGGATTTCACTATTAGGTCCGTAATAAATTTCCGGTATTTGACTCTGTAGTAAAGGGGAAGTCTCAACAGTTACAGATGTCTGAGGATACACCGGTCGATCATCTTCCAGTACGGGAACAAATTATGATTGTTCAACTTCAAGGTCCAAGTGTTCTGGTAAAAGAACAACAGGTTCAGGATGAGCTTCTTGAACAACTTCTGGTTCAAAAGTAACTTCTGGTTGAACTGTGATAGGTTTAGGATCAACTTCTGGTTGAACAGATTCAAGTTCAGAAGTAATTTCTTGTTGAACAACTTTGGGTTGAGGATCAAATTCTTGTTGGACAACTTCAGTTACCATTTCACTAAGTTCACTTTTAGTGTCCTCAGGTAATTGTAAAGGTTCCACTTCAGTAGTAGATGAACCAATAATTGTAGGAGTAATTGGGGTCACAATACTTACCAGTATAGGTGACTCTGGTAATTCAGATGAAGAACCAGAAGTTTGTGATGTACTGGACTCAGTTAAACGAGACTGCTTTTGCCAACTAGGTGTAGCTTCAGGGGGTAAAGGTGGTTTACTTGTTGTCCTCCACGAATGACGGTGTAAAGGTTGATGTTCCTCCATGATTGCTGATTTATTTTATTACTAAAAGAAATAAACAAAAATAGGGTAATCTATGCAAAAGGATTACCAAACATTTGTGAACTGCAATATATTGCCTCAATAAACCAAGGAATTAACATACATGCAGGAAATCTCCTCGAATGTTGTGTTCGGTGTCTCACAATGTACAAGGCGGCCGACTCAGTTACCTAAGGATGGATAGAAACCTAATGTAGTCCTCCCATATATACTCGAAAGTACGTGGAGGCCAAATCTGTGTTAGCATTGTCTAATGCGAAACCACATAGTGAGAACATTCCTTTATACTTTTCGTACTGTAACATCACCCGATATACCCGAAAGAACATGGACAAGATACAATATACTTACGTACATGGAATGAGGTATCACACTCGGAATGTATCGCAGACCATTAGCAAAAACGGATATGTTTAACGATGCCAGAACATGTCTCTAGCCTAGACCTCTAAATGTTATTCGTTAAGTTACAATGCTCCATTAGGTTAACTGAGATAAATTTTAGTTGATCTTGTTTAAAAGTTTTCCTTTCTGGTTCACCATGTGATGTTTCTGAAACTCCTAGAATGCAACTATGATGAGAAACATTATTTTCATTTGATTTGAACAATGAAAATCATAACTAAAAGGGATAGAGAAATCAGAATCTTTAAAGAAAGAGCATAGAGCACATCTAATGCAACTTTCCCTATACTATTCCTACAAGCACACACAAAATTCTAAATGCATAATGCATGTTTTTATTTTCATTTCCTTTAATGTTTAGATGAACAAAAGGAAACTAAATGCACAAACAATCAATCAATACTTTTCACAAGAAACAAAGACTTTACAACAGTTCCTTTTTCAAAGAAATGAAGACTTTCCGACACTTCTTTTTCAGAAAAGACTAATCTATTGTAATATAACTTTGAAAATCAATTGATAATGATAAGTAAATCACTTAAGAAGCACTAAACAATCAAGGCCAAAGTAGGGCTAGGAGAAGAAATACAAACTAATTTCAGAACCATAGAAAACATTGATCTTTCAACAAACAACATCAAAAGCAAATTTGGAAAAAACCAAGCCAAAGGTGGGTTTTTTAGCTTAATAGGGAGCAACGCAACCCTGAGTGGGAGACAATGCACTGCAGTTCACTGTCTCTAAGCTGAGGCTACTTTGCAATGTAGTGTGTCAACACCAACACTGCTTTGGTTCCAGAGAGTCCAATCAAGAAACTTTCAAGCACACCTTTTGACCAAAAAACACTTCAAAATGACTGAAAAGAGATCAATGAAGTCAAGTAAAGTCTACTAGGATGTAATATGATGAGGAAAAGCTACTGGGAATGACAGTCACTCCCCAATATGGTTGCCAATTTGTTATATGGAATTTGTATCTACAAATAAACACGTTTTCCCTAACTGGGTAGCTACACTTAGAACAATAGAAAGCAAGTGGTTTAACCTTTTCCTATAATAGATAGATGAGATGAAGGAACTTACTTGTGATCTTTTTCTTCCTTGATCTCCTTTTAATTTCTCCCGCCGGTCCCACTTGAACTAAATCTGCTCAATTGGTACCTGTCAACAGAAACCGAAAACGATAACGATCAAGGTATACACGATCTATCTACTATAAACCAATGGAATCAACAACATTGAAACACATAATCATCATAGATATGAACAAGAATATGAGAAAATGAAAAAACAACTTTATTAATGTAGAGGGAAGAGTTATACCGAATGCAGTTCGATCTTGTGTCACTCATCCATCTTTAGTCCAACCCTCATCACACAAAAAGCACACGAATCCAACATCATAACATTACTTGACATGAACTCAAATCTCAAACCAACATCATTTCTCGACAATCTTCAAATTCCAACCCCCTAATCACTATGATGAGTGGTCAATTTATAAGGAAATGCAGGTGGTTATGTCATAAATTGGGCATTGAATGGTTTTCCAAAATTGGAGTTATTTTCCACGGAGAAATGGATGAGAGGATACAAGAATAATTGATCCATAGCCTATCCAAAGTAGACCTAATAGGATGATGTAAGAGCTGGGAATCCTTCTAGAAAGCTCTAGAATCAGAGAATATTCTCATAATCCAATGTCAATTTCGCTCCTTCTCACCCAGCGCAGGTCAAAGAGGGCCTAAGTGCACTGTAGTGTAGGCTTGAATGGACCTACCTACTCTACAGCGCAATTACCCCTGACCAAGGCTACGCTGGTGTCCCAAGGAGGCCTTTTAGCAGGGTTTCAAGCTAGGAAGCTTTCATGGATGGAAGCATTCAATTTCATGACTTGTCTAGGGCATGTAACAGCTAAATCATGGTTTGATGAGCCCTTATTGTACTGATCTGAATGTTGAGAGTGATGTGCCCAAATAGACCTGTAACACTCATTTAGATTGTTTTTGAAACCCCATTTGGTTCCAATGACATTTTTCTCTTTGGTTCTTAGAGAAAGATCACAAGTGTCATTATTTTCAATTTGGTTATGCTCTTCGTTCATAGCTCTCGCACAAAATTTTTCCTTACTTGCCTAACTAATAGTTTTAGGCTCAATATGAGACAATAGAGAAATATGTGCACAACTTGAAATGCAAAAAAGTTTCCTCCTGGTCTGAGAACGATGTCTTTAATCTCCAAGAATCTGACTCTGAGGATGTTCGTTTTGTACATACTTGTAAGGAATCTTGGGCCTTGGATTTGTGTTGATTTCCTCACCTTCATTATTTGAATTTGTTTCTTCTTGATATTAGGGCCTCATGTCTGAATTCTCTTCTTCATATGAGTTCATATTTACTTTGGAGGACTCAGTTTTTGAAGTTATTTCATCTACTATTACATAAATGAAGTCCTAAAATCTCTTGGTCTATTTGTTGTAAGACTTATATCCTTTACTTCGAGCAGAGTACCCGATTAATATACCATCATTAGTGCGGGAGTAAAAATTTCCTAGTTTTTTGTCATTCATTTTGATAAAGCATTTCATTTTCGAGAAATGTTTTCGGAAATAATCACATCAAAATTCATTTTTCGACACGTTTCAAACACACAAGTGTGGTTCATCATTAGGACAAGATGGTATGGATCACAGAAGCCTTAATTCAATAAAATCATTTTATCCCAAACACCTTGAATTGTTTAATTGATGTAGGTATTCCCTTCCACAACTCTTAGGGAGTTTTATTACTATTAAGAATGAGTTGAGTTCTGTTAGATAGGTACATTGTTGCTTGTGTTGCTTCTCCCTAGAAGATGTGGGATACATCTGCTTCATGCAACATGGCTCTGGTCATTTCTTGGATTGTTCTATTCTTTCACTCAACCACCCAATTTTGTTGTGGAGTTCTAGGCACTCAATACTATCTCCTAATGCCACGCTCTTCACAAAATTCTTCAAACTATCTTGAAGTGTATTACCCTCCTCTTTCTAATCTTAAGCATTTGATCTTTAAATATTTCTCATTTTCCATTTTAGATTTACAATTTTTAAAATGCATAAATTCTTCTATTTTTTATTGTAAGAGCACGATCCAAGTGGTTCTCATAAAATCATCAATGAGGAACATAAAATACCTTTCTCCTTTTGGGGTTTTTTCTCTAGTTGGGCCACATATAATTGTGCGAATTAGCTCTAGTGGTCTAGATTAATAGAACTCTTTTGTCTTGAAACTATTCCTAGTCTAGATACTAAATTTACATGACTTGCAGATTTAATTATTAGGCCATGATAGTCTTGGGAAACCTCTTATAGCTCCCAAATTGATTACTCTTACAGAATATCAAAATTAATATGATCAAGCCTCCTATCCCATAACCGAGATTCATTCAACTTGCTCAAATAGAAAATTTCTTTTAAGTAATCAAACACACATACATTATTGTGAGTTCTGAGTGATTTTCCCACTAGCTTTCCATTTTCTTCATTTCGAATCTCACAGTCCTTGAATTGAAAAGTCACATGAAAGCCATTATCACCTGTTTGACTTAGAATAAGGAGATTGTGCTTGAGACCTTCTACCTACAACACATTTTGAGGTTTTTCCTTTTGATCCATACTGACTATGCATTTACCCTTAATTTTTGCTGGGGCATTGTTGCCGAAATTTACATTCTTCCCTATGTATTTTTTTTAGCGACAAAAAGTTTCTCTTATCCCCAGTAATATGCTTGGAAGAACCACTATCCACATACCAAATGTTCTCGTTATTATGTGTGGATAGAGCAAGTCCACATTACATTCTCTTTTCAATTTTTCATTTCCAATTCCCTTTATTCTTTTGAGAAGCTTTCTATCGAATATTTTGGGACTTAGATAAGGACCCAAACCTACTTTTTCACTCACTTTCCTTGTGCCCAAAATTATTACATTTGAAACACTCAATAACACTTAGTAGGGGAGAAAAGGCATTTCGATCTTTGAGAGGATATTTTTGAGATGTAAAGTCCTGATACTTATTATATCTAGAATTTTCATCTCTTTAACTTTGATCCCTATACAATCAACAACCTTATGTAAAAATTTGTGACACTTATAACAATAACCAGAGAATAAATACGTGTACCTCTTATTAGAAGGTTTATGAGTTTTTGCATGTAGGTACTTGTGTTGTTTGGCTGATCGATCCATTCTCCATTGGTGTTGTCGCTTGGGGTGGATGGAGTTATTATTCCAGTGATGATTTCCTCTTTGTATTGTTGTCATTTTGTCTTCGTTGATTCTTTCTTGAAGCTTCTCTCCATAGGTCTACAGTTCCTCGAATCCTGCGGACCTGAAGTTTAACTTTCCCATAGAAGATTCTTGTGTTCTTGAGTATCCCAGACCTATTTTATTTCCTAAATACTTTTGATAATTTATAATATGGTATATCTTTCTTATTCCTTCTACAAAATTTTCATTTAAACCTTTGTCAATCACCATTCTCTCAAGATCCGTTCTTAGGGAGATGACCTCTGCCTCAATACTCTAATAGTTTTCTTCCCATTCATGGATCAAATCACGAATAAATTCTTCCTTTTGCTTAGATTATTCTAATTTGACTTTCAAGGAAGAAAAATCATCTTTGCATGATTTTGTGATTGTTTCCTTCTGCACCTTGGAAAGCTATTTTTTAAATGTTTGTTCTCTTCTTTTCGTCTCTTACATGTTCCCTATTTTTCTTCTAGTGTAATGGATAAATTATCTTCTCCTTTAATGGATTCTTCAAGATTTTATTTTTTATAAAAATATCTTCATTGTCTGAGTTATACATACCTTCTTCAACACGTTGGAGTTGTTCTTTTAGCTACTTATTCTTTATCTTGAACTTCTTTAACTCATCAAGAGAACTCGTGAGTTCCCATTCAAAGTCCACTACTCCTTGTTCTTCTTCCTCCTCAAAATCAATAATATTTTTTTTCTTGGAGTCTTCTCCAAATTCCATAAGTATCTATTTTTCTTAATCATCTTCTGAATAGCTTTGCTGCCTGACTTTGGTGCTCAACTATCCTCTTTCTAGTAGAGCCCCTTTTTCTTATAGAACTTCTTTTATTGATGTTTTTGAAATTTGTTTCTAAATTTATGTTCATCTTCATTTTAATTCCTTTTTTTGTAAGGGAACTTGGACAAGAAATGTTTGACTCTCCCACAATAAAAGAATTTAAAGGGAAACTTCCCTTTATATTTTCTTGAGACATGCTTTAGTTTCTTGGAAAATTGAACCATCTCCTAATCAGATTCACAGTTTGAGTAGTCTTGATGATATTTTTTCTCCTTGGCCTTCTTGGACACTCTGAATGCTACCTCCTTGGGTTCAGACTTCTGAATTCCTACTCCTATCTCATGGGATGTGAGAGTACCAACAACTTTTCCATCATGGGATCCTTTAAATTATCCATTTCTTCAATAGCTGAGGCTTTGGCATCAAATCTCATGGGTAGGGATCTTAATACTGTTTGAACAATTATATCTTCCTTGACTTCTTCACCAAGCCCTCTAGTCATATTGGTTATTTCATCAAATTTGAGGAAGTTTTCTACTATTCTTTCCTCTTCAGTCATTTTTAAAGTTTCAAACCTCAGTTTCAAAGTTTGAAGTTTAGATTTCTCGACCTTGTCATCTCCTTCATAGCTTTGATTGAGCTTCACCAACACTTGTAGACTTACATTACATAACCGTTATGAATTTAGATTGACTAAGTCCAAAGAGAATGTCATTCTTGGCTTTATAATTATTTCCATACAATTTTTTACCATCTAGATTAGTGGGAGCGACATCAGGGACATCATAATCTCCTAGTACAAAGCTCCAAAGATAAACTCCTAGGGATATAAGATAGCCTTCCATCCTAAGTTTCCATAAGGCATAGTTTGTCCCATAAAACACTGGTATCTTGCTTAAGTATCTTGACTCACTTGCCTAAACATAATTTCTTATGGATCTACCTTCCAGTGGTTAGATTGTTCGTGAAGGAACTTGGCTTTGATAACAATTTTCAGAATAAGGAATTACCGAGGGTGGCGGGGTGAATCAGTAATTGTGAGGTTCTTAAAACTTTTTATAAATATGTCTCTAGTTATTTCCTTTATTGTTCGTTTACTTATTAGAGAATTCATACATAATAAAAATCAGTAGTAAGATGACACATTCATATGTACATATAATCCATCACATGAGAAGCATACACATATTGACAACAATATTTTCACGTGGAAACCCAAAGGGAAAAATCCACCAATATGTTTTTGTTATGATGTAAATTAAGAAGCTATTTAATTACATCAATTTTTTTGTGAGCATCCACTCACGGGAGGCACCAACCCCCTTAGGATAACAAGCACTTACATGCCAAGAGGCGTCAATGTCTTATGAATTCAGGCCACCACCTTCTCTATCCATTGTTCTAGTTTTCATACAATTTGCAAGTTGGAAACAAAGGCACATACAAACATAGAAAAATACCAAGTTGGTTTACTGCAAAATCAACTTCTTCTCTCAGTCCATTACTATTCCACAGGCTCTCTCTACCTCACAAAACAACACCCTATTCTCTTCACTTTGCCTTCTATTCCTTAGGCTCTCTACAACACTCGGCTCCAGTTCAACACTTGGGCTAGTTTCTTAGCTCTCACACACTCTACTCTCCACTCTTCAGCCCATGCAAAAATACTCTCTTCCCCACTTTGCTCAATGGAAATCACTATCTTTTATCCTTTCCTACTCTATGCACAATGTTACCTCTGTTGCCCATTTCCACACTACCTGAGTGTATCTTTGTATGCCACCTCCATATTGTTGTTGCGTCTACTACTTGACAATTATCATTGTATTAAACATTAGGATGGGATTGTGAGAACTTCACAAACTCTTTCTGTGATCCTCCATGCTAGGAATTTAATCTCAGTCCACCTGTGTACTATGGCAATGATCCTCATGATTATTAAATTGATAACAGAGCGTAGATATGACCATCCCTCCAAGGTATTGGGATATCATGCCATTTCGAGTCCCTTTTAAATAAAATGTTAAGTTCCCAAGCCTTCGACCTCCGATATTCATCCCTTTCAATTTGAGGACCTCCAAAATTTCAAGTCGCGATATTTTGGCTTCCTCCAATAATTCGGCTCTTTTATGACATCAAGACCCTGACCTCAACAAACCATAACTTTTGATCTAGGAGGCCATTTGCAGACTTCAAGACACTATTGGAAAGCTATTTTAGAGAAATTTCTAGTGGAGAGGGTCTGATGTAGGCTTTGATCCCATCTTCTACTTGCGAAATGGCTGCAAACTCTCTACCTCAAAGCTAGTCTAGTTTACAACAATGCCAACATACTAAATGCCACAAACCATCCAGACAATGAAAATTGTCCAAAAAATGATTTGCATATAAATAGGCATATATCAACTACAAAAATACTATCATACAAAAATAATATCCCCATCCACAAAAAAACATTTTCATTGATGCATTTCAACAAATACTCTGTATGCAATGAACCATTAAACCATATAGGCATTTATTAAAACACATTCCATGAAAACTAATAAGAAAATTCATCAGGGAATATCTCCTAAATTATAGAATTCCAATATCTAAAAATTGAACCATACAATCATGTGAATTCCCCTCATTATGATTCAAGTTTTAACTTCTTTGAACCTCCCATATGAAAAATTTATACTAAAATTATAACATGTCATGTTTTATGCATGAATTTAGGAGCATTGAATAAGAATGAATTCCTTTGATCATATCTCCTAAAATATCAATATCCAAGATCTAAAAGTTAGACCAAATGATCAATGGTATTTCCCCTCACTATGTACCAAGTTTTAGCTTTTCGAACCTCCCAAAAGAAAATTTATACCGTAAATACCAACATGACTTGTTTGATGCATTATTTTAGTAGAATTTAGAAATACCAACTTCCTCTCATCATATCTCATAAAATATCATGAACCAAGACTTGTAAGCTAGACCAAATGACCAATGGGATTTCCCCTTTTAACCAAAGTTATGCTTTTAGAACCTCCTATAAGAAATATTATAGTATAAAGCATGATGTTAGGTGAATTTAGGAATATCAAATCTCTCTAATCTTATCACCTAAACTATTGTGACTCAATATCTAAAAGTTAGTCTAGATGATCAATGATATTTCCCATCACTATGATCCAAGTCTCAACTTCCAAAACCTCGTAGAAGGAATGTTATAGAAGAAATACCAACATGACTTGTTTGATACATGATTTTAGGAGCATTTAGGAAGCTCAACTTCCTTTGGTCATATTTCCTAAGCCTAAAGGTTGAACCCAGTGACGAGTGATATTTCCCCACACTATATTCCAAGTTTCAACTTCTAGAACCTACCAAAGTATATGTTATAGAGGAAATTCTAAAAAGACCTATTTAATGATGCATTTAGGAATCCCAACTTCCTATGACCATATCTCCTAAAAATCATGACCCAAGATATGAAAACTAAATCATAGGACCAACAAGATTTTCCCTCACCATGATCAAACTTTAAGCTTCTAGAACCTACTGAATTAAAAGTTATAGTAGAAAAGTGTGCAATTGTAATCACAAAGCCATTTATATCCACATGAAACATATTAACTTGAACATTAAAATCAAGACATATTTCTCACAACCTCAAGGTATATTTCCAATTTATTCCACAAAATAATCAAAGCATTATTACCTATTAATTTCTTGCAACAACTTGTTACGTCCATGAAAAATTAGTAAAGAGGATTATATCAATTTCAATAAATAACTACTCAACATATTCATAGCTCATAAAATAATAACACTTCTAAAATGTAACAATGGTTGAAATTAAAGGTGAGACTTCTATTTTCCAACCAACTGTAGACTAGTTGTAGCATGCATTTTATGCAGTAATCACGCCCAAGACAAATCCTTGATCCAAGGCTAATTTTCAAGCAATCTCAATAGAAAGTCATGCTCACAAGTTTTCATCCTTCCCCTCAAATCTATATTTTTCCTTCATCCAATTTCATTCATGAAAAAAAGAGAGATCCCTTTTCTTTCTAGATGCATATTTTATTAAGTAGTTGTGCCACCTAACACCATTCAGGTTCTTCTTCCTTTTCCCGTTCAGACTGCGGATTTGTGGTCCCACTTTTATGCCATTCAAATAAATGTATAACTATTTATAACTAGAGTACAAATACATTATAAAATTTAGTGGGGGTATACCATGCGTGTTACAAAACATCTCATTGTTGAAAAATGTAACTAGATTCAGTATTCATAATTGTCATTATATATGTATCACTATATACTTCTTGTAAGAGAAAAATAAGAAAAATAATTATTATTTTTGAAGCATGGGTTTCATGCTCTAGTGAATTTGTTAATTAGGTCAAGCATTTTCTTCATGCTTCTAGGGTTTTCTGAGTCAAAATGATATTTTTCGTGAGTCAAATGATTGTACTAGAGTCAAGTCCCATTTGGACTTTGAAAATAAAGTGGAGAAATAATGTTATTTGAGTCAAAGGTGTAAATTTCGTCCAAACAAGACCAAGTTGGCCTACCTGTACAAGTCCACCCTGGAAGGGACCTATTCGACGTCCTATATGTGTGTAAATAAAGGAAAACTTGACATCATTTGGAGACAAGCAAGCATGTTCAAGTTCTTGTGCCATGAAGAGAGAGATATAGCAAGAAAAATGTCTAGAAATAAGAGCAATGGTCTAAGGAAGATACGAGAGAGAGAGAACGAGGGTCTCAAAACATCATTTATTTTCCCTAAATCTCTCACACGTGCAAAGTTGTAGAAAATTTGTAGGGGCCAAAGTTGCAAACCTATTGCAGGGGGGAATATGTTTCAAGGCTCGAAAATAAGAGATTTGACCAAACTTAAGACACTTTGTTTAGGGTTGAATTTGAATTGTTGGAAGAGCTTGAAACGAGGGCTGACTTGGGTCCTGTGGAAGGTCCTGGTATTTGGATTTAGTCTTTAGTTTCTCACTTTTATCTAATTTTATAAGATGATATGATTTTGAATGTATTTCCCCGTTAGAGGGGTTTTTCCCTGGCTTGGATACTATATGTTGTCTTCATTACCTTTTTAGTGACCTTCATGTTTTATGGTTTTAGTAATTATTTCATGAAAATAACATAATAAACATAATAATAAGGCAACATAACTTCAAAACTAATTATAAAGTAAAGATAAATCACCCTAATTTATTCTGTATTGATTTCTCAACATGGCTTCAAAGCTAAAGTGAAGAAAAGGAAGCTTGAATTTCACTCTTGTTGGCATAAGTGGAAGATTTTTTTATCAAATATCTTTAACAGAACATCATTTGCTAAGGACACAAGGAAGGGAATAATGAAGAGGAAACAATTCATATTTAAGAAAGACTACTCATTAGCTATGTATATCTCTCTATATTTGAAGGTTATTGATTGTTCATCATCATTTTGAAGAAGATCAATCTCTTTGTCTTGGAAACGCTTTGATCATCACTTATTTTGGAAGGTATGTCTATCGAAGACATCACTCAAGAAGCATCAAGAATCGTGAGAACATAATCTACACTCTTGGAAGCGTCATCATTCATATTTGAAAGTAGCTTGAAGTCTATATTGCACCAACAATCGTAAAATAATCATTGTAGGACACCTTTGAAGTACCTTGGAAATATTGGGAGCATCAACATATTTGAAGACATCATTATCAAATAGGACACTCTTTACACAAGTAAGTACCATATTATTCTCTATGTCTCAATCTTCAAATCAAGTGACTTGATTTTGCAAGGAAGGCAATAATATCGATGGTTCAAAAGATTTCCAAGCATGGAAGAAGAGAATAGCTTTGGTTCTAATATAAAATGAAGTCATGGACGATGTTCTAGGAAAAGTTACAAAACCAGAAAATGATAAAACACAAGAATGGGACAAGTACACTAAAGGAGAAGTTAGGGCTCAAATGATTTTAACTGAGTCCATAAACGATCATCTTATTCTATTTGTTACAAATTTGGGTGCATCTAAAGCAATATATGACAAGTTTTGACCCTATTGAAATCTTGACCTCTGCTCCTTCTCATTCCATCCAATTATTCATGAAGCGCTTGAAATTGAAAAGGACCTGAATAAATTCAATCAGGATGATGACTACAAACTTTGAAATTCTTGAAAACCCTTGATATGATTTCTTGATTAGTAACCTTTCCTCTTACCCCCACCATAAACTCAATTATTTTTTGCGGGCCTCCTTATCCTCTCCCATTTCATTATTATTTTTGTTTTTTATTTCAAATTTTAAATGTTTTTGCAAATTATTTTAATTTTGCCTTCCCCCTGACCCCTATTGTTTAATATGAAGTTTCTCTCTTGTTCCCTAGAGAAATTTCATGGTTGAAAGAACCAATGCCCAATACATCAAAAAAACTAGTAAATATTTTTAGAAATAATTGCTCGGAGACAAATCACCTTTGTGTGTATTGCAAACTTAATCTTGGAGAATAATCAAAACTTAATAGAATTTCCTCTTCTTAATGGTTAAAGACTCTGGAAAATTCATATGGATATAAGAATAAATAAGTTGAGTAGGGATTTATCACTTGGGCCATTGAAAGGAATCCAATGCTTCATATTTGAGAGGAATAATGAATGAAACAATGAAAACAAGTAAAATGAGAATGTTGAAAGTAATAGAGGACCCATTAAGGTTACTTAAAAGAAGACACAAGAAGCATCTATCGCATATTGTAACATTAATAAATATGAACTTATTTTAATAAAATCTGATTTCATCATACATTACTTTCATCTGAAGAAACAAATATTTGAAAAAGCAGGCAATAAAAGAAAAACACTATCCAATATAACACACCATTGAAACAAGAACCATTCTACTTTCATATTCATTAATCTCCAAGGAAGATAAAGCTCTACAACCATACCCAAAACTTTACAAAATACCCAAAATCCTTTCATGTGGTTCTCTTCTCTTTAAATAACATCTCAAAATTTAATTTTTATCAATAATTCGTAAACTTTTAACTACTATAACTGAATTTTACCTAACGAGTCTTTGAAATATTCACATGGAAAATTTTCTTTGTAAAAGAGAAATTTTAGAAATTCTGAAAGCCTAATCTAAATAAAAACAATTTCAAACATGACATGTCATTGATTAGCTATTAGTTCCACTACTTCCATAAGTTGAGGTGTAATCATTTTCTCACGTATTTTTCAAATTGCTTTATTTGGATGTGGATACTCCATTTCTTGACGAGCTATCTGCAGATTGGAATACATGGTATTTGGTTTGGCCATGAACATGGATTTTTATAAACCACGGGATATGGAAATGACAGTACAAATAATTAACAATATTTTGGCCTTTCAAAGATTCTGATTGTTCATGAGCCTTTCCATCTTGAATTTTTATATTTTTTAATGATTTTTCATATGCATTCCAGGAAAGAAATTTTCTGATCCAACAACTGGTTAGATTTTTTTGTTGAACATTGATACTACTTTTTGAACTTCGTTTTATCGATCGGAGGCTTGAATCCGAAGAAGAGTTTTCTTAATATCCTTAAGATCAAATATTTTATCATGTTCTTAGATTTTGCGACCCTATCTTCTAATTCGTATTTTATTCTCTTAATGGTTGGTTCTCACTTTTCCAGTACTTCCTTTTGTTCTGCAACAATAAAAATATTATCCCAAATTGTGCGCATGGCATGTATAATTTCCTCCCAAACTATCCACTTCGCTTCCACTTGGGAAAGATTCCCCTTCATTTTTTATTTTAGTTTATTAATCGCTTCTTGAACAACTTATTTTTCCTATATCAATATGTTGTTCCTTTCATTTGCTAAATTGAACTGCCTCTCTTTGATATTTAACTATTCTCTTGCGTTTTCCGAAGAGCACTTTGTTTTCTCAATTCAAGCTCCGAGACCTTAAAATAAGCTAATACCTTAGATAAATGCTGTGGAGGATCTTGGGAATCTAGGTTAAATGGAAGGAGAGAAAAAAAAACATGGCTCTGGAGAGATTGCTCAAAATTCAAAATCTTCTTTTGTAGCTTGGTGACTTCGCTGTTCCTTTGTATAAGTTGTTTTAGTAAATTTTTTTTCTCCTATTCTACATGGAAAATCTTCGCCTTATTGAAATGTTCATAACTTAGCATGTTAGGTTTTTTTCTCAAGGATTGTACTTTTTCTTCTGTATTCTATAACAAAAATATAAGTACCTATCCATCTATTGGTTCAATTCTCAATTTGACTATCAACTTCCTATATTCATCTAGCTAGATTTGTTTTTCTCCGGAATTTTCCCTCTCTTTTTTCAACTGGGTAGTAACCTTGTCAAGTAACTTTACAACCTTTGTTACTGTTAGGTAAATTTTATTAAGATCACTATAAATCATTTCTCCAAATTTTTTGTGTAGATTTATTTTGTCTAGCAAAAGAATTTCATTGATATCAATAGAAAATTTCATAGCTTTGAAATTTGGCCCCACTGGGATTCATTGAGCAATGTGATGAACCAATGAAAACTTCAACTCATTCCTTTCCAAATCCATTTGTAAGAGTAGTCTTGTTTGATAATCCTAAGTGGATTACCTTGAAAACTAAGAGGTCATATTACTTGTTATTTTTATTCCCTTCTCTAGATTTTGTTGATATCCTTCTAGCAAAGCTTCTATTTTAGATAGAATATTCCAAAAAAAATGTTATACCATTTCAGTAGAGGTTAAGGAAGGAATTTTCCGTTCAAGTTTCTCTAGCTACATCACAAAAATAAGTTTTTCTGAAGGTGGTTCTGTTATCACAAAATCAGACCCCTGATAGGCTGCTTATCAGGAAGACTTTGAGTAACTATTTCAAACCAAATTTTGGTTGAGGCTTAGCCTCCCCAACCTAAAAGGGCTCTCTCACAAGATTAAAGATTTTTGATAATGAATTAGATGGCTAACTCTATGAAACAAGTGAAGAAATATGAATGGTTGAACATGATCAGTAAGCATCCATTGGGCTTATGGAGTCAAGAAATTCTTTAGTATGACAATAAAATTAGCTTTACATGGAAGTCAGGGCATCTAGAATTCAACATATGAAGGGTACATCAGTAACATAAAGGAAAACACAGTCTACAAATGTATGAAGGACGTTAGAGCATAACCAATGAATTCTAACTATCATACATTCATACTACTGCAAATAAGGAGATAAGGACAAACATAAACAAGCCACCATTGCACCCTTGAACTCTTTCTAAATACTGAGAAGTAAAGCCAAAGTCTGCATTCATAAAAACATAATCTTCTACAATGGCACAATATGAGTCTTTCTCTGAAAATTTCCAACTCTTTGTACATTAGATCTTCTCCTATATATAGAGCTCTTTACATGACTTAGATTCCTCCTCTAGGATGAGGAAAATTCAAATTCTACCTGACCTGACACCTATTGACAATTAAAACTAACTATTAAATGCAAATGACAGCTAACTAGTAGTCCTAGAGACCTAAAACAATTAGGAGTGTAACTCTTCATTATGATTAAAAAAACCTTATCTAGGAATTAAACACTCCTTTTGACACCTATAACTCCATGAATTCGAATTTGATGATGCTCATAACCCTCCAGTTGGCCCTTGATGACTCATCCTTTTACTGTTCCTAGAAACTAGGAGATTGTTCCTTGCTCTGTTCTGGCTGAAAAATAGGTCTTGGGATAGAGCTCATATCTTTTCATAAAAAATGTATTTGGAAAAACTGGAGGAGTCTTTTATGAACCAATCCATGCTAAACAAAAACCTCTCTTAGCTTTTTGAAAAATCTTTCTAACACCCAGAATGACTCTTGGAAAAACAGGTGTAAAAATATGCTTGTGAAAAACTGCACCTACAACAGTTTCGTAGCGCAAGTTTGATCATTCATTTCTCTCAAATCATAATGGATTTGAAGAAAGTGGAAGATGTTTTTGTACTTCAGTATCTTAATAATGAAAACCTCTTTCACTTTTCAGCAATGAGTTTTCCATTGCTTGGTAATCCCCTTGGAAGTTGGTTGTTGTTTTCATAACATAAAATTTTGGAGTTCACAAATGTCCTTCTTTGTTTCTTTTAAATTGCATAAAAATGCATTTGATTATTTTGTTTTCCATGCCAGGTGTACCTTGCTCCAAAAATATTTCCCTTTGTTCTTCAAAATTGGCCCATCGAATGATAATATGTAGCTACAACAGTTTTATAGCGCGCTACGAAACTGCAGTGCATTAGGCATCACCTACAGCAGTTTCGTAGCGTGCTATGAAACTATTATGTAATTTCAAAAACACAGCTTAGGATCAAAATCTAACTTTCTTGAGTCCTTCCTTTTTCTGCAATGACTTTTCCATTTGACATGAAGTTGTTCAACATTGCATATCTAGACACCATTCTTCAAGGTAAGTATCAAAAGGCAATTTGTCCAAAATTAGGACTTAGCCTTACTTCTGTCATTTTTATGCAGTTGTGATGATGTTTCCTTAGCCCTAGGGCTAAGTCCTGTTTCAGATCTTATGATATCTCCCTTTCTTTTGACATTTTCTCCTTTGAAATTGCTTTAGATAAATCAACCTGGAAGGAAATGCCTTGCTTAATTGAGGAGCTGCCTCGCTTGAATTTGATGAAGATTTATGATCTCTGCTCACCATGGGCTTGTTTGCTCAAACTAAGAATTGTATCAAAGGTCTATTGCATGAACACAACCAAGATCAACATGAATATGTCCAGGATCAATTAACCTTTACCTTACCCTTTTTCTTTGAGAATTTTTTCAGTGATAACAGTGGCTCCACTTGAGATAGTGTGCTCCTGTAGTACACTAAGAACTCGCAGGTCCAGTGCTTTATCCTCTTATGACAAATGGACATTTGCTTGACAAGCATCCCCTTCAAGCTTCTTGGGCCTTCACCTCAGGCTTAAGTTTGATGATCACTGTAGGAGAAAGAAATCTATATCTACTAAAAAAAAATGCTCAGTCAACCTTGAGCTTATTTGCATTTTCCTATCTACCTACCAGCTGCAATTTCCGGTTTAGGTCAAGCAACATGATATTTTCAATAAAGCCAATCAATTGTCCTTTCTAATATTGGAGGCTCTTGACTGCATTTGACCTCAAAATAACCATGATAGTGAGATGACCAAATAAACTTATAATGTACCTGATCTTCATAATGCAAATGAAAATGAAATACTAGTGTGCAAATCTTTGCCATGTATTCACTTATAGGGTCAAAGAAGACATGGTTATTTTGATGATGATCACAACACTCTACATCTTTAGACAACTGATTCTCAACCACACAAGATTCCTTTGATATGTTATCCAATTGCCTTTCTGAATGATTCTCACAAACAATGTAATTTCTTCATTATAAAGATCATTCTTTGGTGCAAGCTGCTGCGAGGAATTACAAAAATGAACAACCTTTTCCTCTGCCTGAGGGTTATAAAAGCTATCTTCCAGTACTTCTTCTTGGTGTTTGCAATCAATTTCATACTCATTGTGATCAAAATATTGGCAAGTTTGCTACATCTTCTCATTTATTTCAAAGGATGTAACATGGTTTTCATAAGTAAACCCCTGCTGATTTTCATGTTGCATTTCATGGGATGTTATACTTTCTTCTTGGTGTTGAAATGCATTGTTATGAAGAGCCTCGAAAATTTCTTCATCCATAAATTCATCATCATCATAACAATCCTCCAAATACTAAATAAGACTTAAAGAATTTTTACAGCAATCTTTGAGTAGCAAGAAGGAAGGATGACATTCTTTATACATCTGATAGAATTCATCATGAAAATTAGCAAGCAAATATATTGAAACATTTTCCAAACCTTTATACCAAGACCATGCTTTTCCTTCTAAAGTGGTCATAAACATCTTCATGAGACAATATTCAGGGAAATGAACCTTAAGAGTGCATACATGCATATGGAAACCTAACAAATGAAGAGCAACATTGTCTTTCTTTTCATCTTTGAATATTGGAAGATCCTCTAACCAATCAACCTTTGGCATAGGATTTGGAAAACCAGGGATATGAGACCAATTCATAGGGGCATACCTGGCATTCATTCTTGCAATGGAACTCATCTTGAAACTTCATCAAGTTACTGATCTTCTATTTGCAGTAGTACGAATGTATGATACTTAGAATTCATTGGTTATGCTCTAACTTCCTTCATACATTTGTAGACTGTGTTTTCCTTTACGCTACTGATGTACCCTTTATATGTTGAATTCTATATGCCTTGAATTCCATGTAAAGCTAATTTTATTGTCATACTAAAGCATTTTTTGACTCCATAAGCCCAATGGATGCTTACTGATCATGTTCAACCATTCACATTTCTTCACTTGTTTCATAGAGTTAGCCATCTAATTCATTATCAAAACTATTTAATCTTGTGAGAGAGCCCTCTCAGGTTGGGGAGGCTAAGCCTCAGCCAAAAGTAGGTTTGAAAGAGTTACTCAAAGTCTTGCTTATTAGCAGCCTTCCAGGGTCTGATTTTGTGAAAACACAGTCTACAAATGTATGAAGGAAGTTAGAGCATAACCAATGAATTCTAAGTATAATACATTCATACTACTGCAAATAAGGAGATAAGGACAAACATAAACAAGCCACCATTGTACCATTGAACTCTTTCTAAATCCTGAGAAGTAAAGCCAAAGTCTGCATTCATAAAAACATAATCTTTTACAATGGCACAATATGAGTCTTTCTCTGAAAATTTCCAACCCTTTGTACATTAGATCTTCTCCTATATATAGAGCTATTTACATGACTTAGATTCCTCCTCTAGGATGAGGAAAATTCAAATTCTACCTGACCTGACACCTATTGACACTTAAAACTAACTATTAAATGCAAATGACAGCTAACTAGCGGTCTTAGAGACCTAAAACAATTAGGAGTGTAACTCCTCATTATGATTAAAAAAACCTTATCTAGGAATTAAACACTCCTTTTGACACCTATAACTCCATGAATTCGAATTTGATGATGCTCATAACCCCCCAGCTGGCCCTTGATGACTCATCCTTTTACTATTCCTAGAAACTAGGAGATTGTTCCTTGCTCTGTTCTGGCTAAAAAATAGATCTTGGGACAGAGCTCATATCTTTTCATAAAAAAAGTATTTGGAAAAACTGGAGGAGGATTTTGTGAACCAATATATGCTAAAAAAAAACCTCTCTTTTGTTTTTGAGAGATCTTTCCTACCGCCCAGAATGAGTCTTTGAAAAACAGGTGTAAAAATATGCTTGTGAAAAACTGCACCTACAGCAGTTTCGTAGCGCAAGTTTGATCATTCATTTCTCTCAAATCATAATGGATTTGAAAAAAGTGGAAGACATTTTTGTACTTCAGTATCTTAAGAATAAAAACCTCTTTCAATTTTCAGAGATGAGTTTTCCATTGCTTGGTAATCCGCTTGGAAGTTGGCTACTATTTTCATAACATGAAATTTTGGAGTTCACAAATGTCCTTCTTTGTTTCTTTTAATTTGCATAAAAATGTATTTGATTATTTTTTTTTCCATGCCAGGTGTACCTTGATCCAAAAATATTTCCCTTTGTTCTTCAAAATTGGCCCATCGAATGATAATATGTAGCTACAGCAGTTTCGTAGCGCGCTACGAAACTGCTGTGCATTAGGCATCACCTACAGCAGTTTCGTAGCGCGCTATGAAACTGCTGTGTAATTTCAAAAACACAGCTTAGGATCAAAATCTAACTTTCTTGAGTCTTTCCTTTTTCTGCAATGACTTTCCATTTGACATGAAGTTGTTCAACATTGAATATCTAGACACCATTCTTCAAGGTAAGTATCAAAAGGTAATTTGTCCAAAATTAGGACTTAGCCTTACTTCTGTCATTTTTATGTTGGAAATAATACTGAGAGGGGGGGTGAATCAGTATTATCAGATCAATAAAACTTTTTCATTTCCATACTTAGATACATATACGCTACTTCATTCAAGGGAAACCGCGTGTATACGCAACTGTGTCTAAAGCAACTAGCGTATATCCAAAATACTTATGATTCAATTAATCCATTAAGTGTTGATCTTTAGTTAGTGCATCAGAACTTCATTAACCATATGAACAGTAAGCAGGTGTAGTAAAAATAGAACAGATCATCACACTCAAGAAGCACACATGAACACCATGATATAAGGTGGAAACCCAATGTGGGTGAAAACCACCTGCTGCAATTCGTTTCTATCTTCCTTTATTAAGAAACTTATTTTACAATGTACTGGTGCAGTCCTTTACCAGCACACAGGCTACAACCTGCAGAAGGCTACAATCTTCTCTCGTTCTCTAGACTCTCCTGGAAGGGAGCCCCAACCGCCTTTGCTCCTGTACTAGCTAAGATACTAGTACGTAGGCGCCGGCCTACACTCTTCTCTCCTCTAGGTACCACGTTTCATAAATTTTTAGACTGGATACTCCTGAAGCACAACACATAATATGAAGGCCACGTTTCATCAAATTTTCATACTGGACCCATAAATATCATTGAAGCACAAAACAGTCAATACTAGCATCATCAATTTCTGAATCACTGAAACACTGAAACCCTGTCAATAACACAGTCACCAGAACACAGAGCAGATAACAGAACTCTGCCATAACCATCAAATCCATCTGCAACTTCAAATATTATCCTTCATAATGTATACACTACTATAATGAATCAAACCCGCGTACATACGCGCTTTTGCCAAAGACAACCCGCGTACAGATCTAAAAATAATTTCTCATAACTTGCAGCTGTACCAGACATCAGTCATACTCATAATACTTACAAAACAATACATGCGTCAGTATGTAGATCTAGAATAAGCATCATAAAGATAGTTCATTTCAAACCATTTGATCCCGATCTCTCCTTAGATCTTGTTCTCCATCAACTGGTGAGATCACTCCTTAGCTCAAATCAAGCAATGCAACATCAACCCATAACCTGCATATTGGATCTCATACTTCTTCAGATATTCAAGACTTTTCGGATACACTTGCCTAATGATCTTCTTCTCCTTTGATAGTCTTAGGCCTTGCTCAATACCACGGTCCAAAACCATAATAAATCAATACCAAGAGCCCAATACTTTGGATCAACACACTTGTCGAGATACCATGGTCCAAAACCATAGGTTCAAATACCGAGGACTAACTACCACAGACCAAAAGTAAGCTTTCCGACATGTACGCGCTTTTCTATGCATAAAACTGCGTGTATACCCTACTCGGTATATAGTGAACCTGTGTATACGTGACTTGGCATATAGTGAACTTGCTTGTATACCCTACGTGGTATATAGCGAACCTGCGTATACGCGACTTGGTATATAGTGAACCTGCGTGTATACCCTACTTGGTATATAGTGAACCTGCGTATATATATTTTCTCTTCATACTTGTAGTCTGATCATCAATTCCTTGCTGCTATCCTTCTGCACTATGATTTGTCATTAGTGTGATTTTCCATCAAGGACAACACTTGTCTCATAATGCCAACAATCTCCCCCTTTGGACTTGATGGCAAAGCTAACTTGTCACACTTAGAACTTGATCTTCTTGTTCCTTTGAGCTGTCCTGCATCCCATGCATTTAGTCACATCTGTAGATTGATCTAGTTATATGTAAGTGAGATGTTCTTCTATGAGAGGGTTGCCATCAAGTACAACACATGCATCATAATGCCAATAATCTCCCCCTTTGGACTTGATGGCAACAACACCAAATCACTCTCCCCCTTTGACATCAAGGGCAAAGGGTGGACCAAGATATTCTCTTTCCTTGATAAACATTATGTTGTCCATACTCCCCCTGAGTACCTGCTGAAATCTCCAAATGTGCTCCCCCTTTGTATATGCCAAAGTGTACCAATCTGTCCATGCTCCCCCTGAGTACATGCCAAGTCTCTGTACTACTGAAGTGTGCTTTTCATGCTCTTCCTGACTGAAGGCAAGATCTGCAAAAATATGTTCTTCAAGAAGAACCATGAATTATACATCATAAGAGACCTTCCTATCACCAAAAGACTCAATACATACATCCATTTCCCAACCACGTGGGGATATACTAGAATTGACTCATCCACCCAACCAAGTGGGGATACATCAAAAGTTTACACATGATAAAGCAAGAACATTACATCTTCATCCCAGGCATAGTGGGGAACCAATATAGGCCGTTACATGACCTTGACATCATGAAAGAGATATCACAAAAGAGATATATGACCGAAATATCTAGAGCAAGACTTTATGAAAGTCACCAATAACTGATATCGCCAGCATCTGTCGATTCAAATCAGCAACCAAGAGATCCTTCTGCCTTTGTTTCACCTGAAACCAACAACAACCGTGAACTAGAACCAAAAGCTTCTAAGATAATGCCAACAATGCATCATTGGAAGATTATCTGGTCCCCCTGAACCTGTGCCAGATGGTCTCTGTCAGACCCATATCAGACTCTCTGCAACCAACATCTGTCCCTGCTGATTTCCTTCAAAACTCCATATACGCATCTGCATCCACATAAACAAGCGTATATACGCGGATAGGCCTTATGAAACTCGCGTACAACCATTTCCATATCAGCAACCTGTAAATGTCCTGCAACAAGGTATGTCTGAACATAGATGTCAACTCCTCCTTTTAAACATCATCATGAAATCATTCACATTATATGTGAAACCACCATAGCCATTACATCAATGTCAAGATCTACATGATCCAAGTATCATTACTTGGGAACATCTGCATCAATCAACATATGTAAGTATCAACCTATCATCATATAGATAAGAACTCATCACCATGTCTCCAACAAAGCAACTTTGAGTAGTCATCCATGTATCAGCACTATGTATCTTGAGCTCAAGCTCATTTGACAAAACTTCTTGATATCATCAACAGCAACAATCTTTATCCACAAGAGTGCCTGCATCATAACTGTATGCATATGATGACAACAGCATATGAGTGACTCATCATCAAGTGAGGAAGATGTGTATTCAAGCTTTGTACTTCTCCTTATCCTTATGAAGATCTATATGCATCATCAAAGAATCAACCATAAATCTGATCTGAACATCAACTATGTATCCCCAAGAATCATATGAGATTTTATCATGGACAACTCATAACCACATCATAGCAAGATATATCATTTAGCCATATAAGCATCATCACCAAGGACTATTAACCATAATGCCAACAATGAATTATTAAAGGCATATGCTCCCCCTCAACCTGTGCCATCTGTTAGATCTAATCATGCATATATCAACAATAAGCATCAAGACATCATCAAGTCAGGATCAAAACGCTTCTAGACATCTTACAAGTATCAAAACATTTCCACACATCCTCAGCAGACTGTAACTATTAATCAATAGAGTAGATAATAGACTGAATCATATCAGGTCCTTTTTCTGAGCCTGTCCCCACTGCTTTTCCTCAGACTAACATATACGCGACTTTGCAGTGTCTAGCTCGCGTATATACATGACTTCCCTTTATGGAACTTGCGTATGAGATTCAGGATACTGAAGTTTTATACTTTCAGCTCCCTCTGAGTCTGTTATGTCTGTGTTGTGCTGTATCTGAGTACATTGTGTTGTGCCACATCTGTCTGACTGTACTTCCTTCTTCTTCCATATCTTCAAGTGTGATGATGTTTTCTCCTTTTGGTGTGATGTCCATCCTTTGTTCCTGCATTCCTTTGCTATATGTCCAAGCTTGTTACATGCATAACATATTACATGTTTCATATTCCTCCTGTAGCAATTAGCAGCTTTGTGACCAAACATATTGCAAGCAAAGAAATATCCATTAAAGTACCTTGAATGTGATGATCTTTCTACATGATGGTCTTGAACCCTTCTTCTTCCACATCTAGCTCCAACATGTCCAAGATTATGATAACATTCAACATTATTCATAGGAGAAGTAAAAGATTTTCTTTGAAGAATTTCTTTCCTTGGTTGATGATGAGATTGACCTTTCATCTCCTTGTTGATCATTTTGGATTTCTCTTTATAGTTCCTTGCCTCACCTTGTGAACTAGATTCACCTTCAACAGATTCATGAAAACCAAGACCAGTCTTGATAGCAGGAGACCTTTGACTACTAATAATATCATCCAAGGCTTTAGTACTATCTTGAAATCTCAACAGTTTATCCTTTTCTTCTAATTTACTTTTCAAGATATTTACCTCAACTTGAAGTTGTTCCTCCTTTTCTAGACATTGCTTCTTCATGTCTTCTTCAGCTTTCCTTCCTTCTTCCAACTGATGCCTTAGTTTGAGAATCTCCTTTTCTTGTTCTTCATTCAGATCCTGTTGCATTTGACGAATTCTGAAGGCACATTCTAGTTGAGATTTTAAGCTGATATCTTCGTTTACCTGTTTTTCAATAGCTTGGAGTAGATCTTTATTCTGCTTCTTTGATTCTTCAAGATCTTCCTTTAGCGAGCGGATCGTGGCTTCAAGACTTTCATAGTAACTGGATCTATCTCTGAGTTTCTTGATGGTTGTGCTTCTTTCATTGACTTCATCTCTTAATGATGTCACTTCACCCTGCAACTTTTGACATTGATTTTCCTTGTCCTTGAGTAACTTTCTTATCTTGTTTCCTGCCTCTGATTGAGCTTTTAGTTTGGTAACTTCTTCTTTGAAAGCACATTCCCTTTTGTTCAATAGATCTTGTTGATCTTTAATTTTGTCTGTAAGCCTTCTAAATACTGCCTCTATTTGATACTTTTCTTGCTCACCCATAAAAGCAAATTCAGTTGCTTCACTATCACTTTCATCTTTTCCAAATGGATAGATAGCTGGAACATCAGAGGATAGCAAATTCATACCTGATAGTTCATCTTCATTCTGAAATGATTCTGAATATGATTCTGAATCTAAATAGCTTCTTATACCTAATCCCCAATCGATTCTCCCACTGTCATAGTTCTTCTAAGATGTCTTCTTCTTCTTAGGTGCTTTCTTCTTAAGCTTCTTTCCCATAGTTCCACAGATCTCCTTCAAGCGATCAAGCTTCTACCAAAGGACCTGCTCTGATACCAATTGTTGGAAATAATACTGAGAGGGGGGGTGAATCAGTATTATCAGATCAATAAAACTTTTTCATTTCCATACTTAGGTACATATATGCTACTTCATTCAAGGGAAACCGCGTGTATACGCAACTGTGTCTAAAGCAACTAGCGTATATCCAAAATACTTATGATTCAGTTAATCCATTAAGTGTTGATCTTTAGTTAGTGCATCAGAACTTCATTAACCATATGAACAGTAAGCAGGTGTAGTAAAAATAGAACAGATCATCACACACAAGAAGCACACATGAACACCATGATATAAGGTGGAAACCCAATGTGGGTGAAAACCACCTGCTGCAATTCGTTTCTATCTTCCTTTATTAAGAAACTTATTTTACAATGTACTGGTGCAGTCCTTTACCAGCACGCAGGCTACAACCTGCAGAAGGCTACAATCAATAGGCGTCAGACTACACTCTTCTCTCCTCCAGGTACCACGTTTCATAAATTTTTAGATTGGATACTCCTGAAGCACAACACATAATCTGAAGGCCACGTTTCATCAAATTTTCATACTGGACCCATAAATATCATTGAAGCACAAAACAATCAATACTAGCATCATCAATTTCTGAATCACTGAAACACTGAAACCCTGTCAATCACACAGTCACCAGAACACAGAGCAGATAACAGAACTCTGCCATAACCATCAAATCCATCTGCAACTTCAAATATTATCCTTCATAATGTATACGCTACTATAATGAATCAAACCCGCGTACATACATGCTTTTGCCAAAGACAACCCGCGTACAGATCTAAAAATAATTTCTCATAACTTGCAGCTGTACCAGACATCAGTCATACTCATAATACTTACAGAAAAATACATGCGTCAGTATGTAGATCTAGAATAAGCATCATAAAGATAGTTCATTTCAAACCATTTGATCCCGATCTCTCCTTAGATCTTGTTCTCCATCAACTGGTGAGATCTCTCCTTAGCTCAAATCAAGCAATGCAACATCAACCCATAACCTGCATACTGGATTTCATACTTCTTCAAATATTCAAGACTTTTCAGATACACTTGCCTAATGATCTTCTTCTCCTTTTATAGTCTTAGGCCTTGCTCAATACCACGGTCCAAAACCATAATAAATCAATACCAAGAGCCCAATACTTGGGATCAACACACTTGTCGAGATACCATGGTCCAAAACCATAGGTTCAAATACCGAGGACTAACTACCACGGACCAAAAGTAAGCTTTCCGACATGTACGCGCTTTTCTGTGCATAAAACTGCGTGTATACCCTACTTGGTATATAGCGAACCTGTGTATACGCGACTTGGTATATAGTGAACCTGCTTGTATACCCTACTTGGTATATAGCGAACCTGCGTATACGCGACTTGGTATATAGTGAACCTGCGTGTATACCCTACTTGGTATATAGTGAACCTGCGTATATATATTTTCTCTTCATACTTGTAGTCTGATCATCAATTCCTTGCTGCTATCCTTCTGCACTATGATTTGTCATTAGTGTGATTTGCCATCAAGGACAACACTTGCCTCATAATGCCAACAATCTCCCCCTTTGGACTTGATGGAAAAGCCAACTTGTCACACTTAGAACTTGATCTTCTTGTTCCTTTGAGCTGTCCTGCATCCCATGCATTTAGTCACATCTGTATATTGATCTAGTTATATGTAAGTGAGATGTTCTTCTATGAGAGGGTTGCCATCAAGTACAACACATGCATCATAATGCCAACATTTTATGCAGCTGTGATGATGTTTCCTTAGCCCTAGGGCTAAGTCCTGTTTCATCTCTTATGATATCTCCCTTTCTTTGGACATTTTCTCCTTTGAAATCACTTTAGATAAATCAACCTGGAAGGAAATGCCTTGCTTCATTGAGGAGCTGCCTCGCTTGAATTTGATGAAGATTTCTGATCTCTCCTCACCATGGGCTTGTTTGCTCAAACTAAGAATTGTATCAAATGTCTATTGCATGAACACGACCAAGATAAACATGAATATGTCCAGGATCAATTAACCTTTACCTTACCCTTTTTCTTTGAGAATTTTTTCAATGATAACAGGTTCCTTCACTCTAATCTCTGGATTTTCAATTTCATACTCCCCTTCAATTCTAGCCTGCTTTTCTGTTTGTTGATCCTCCATTCAACATCAGATTGTTGTAGAATCAACATTTTCAATCTCTTCTCCTTCATTGTAGGGTTTTCAATAGCACTTAATTGCTTCCCTAAAATTTCATTTGAAGGTTAACCCAATGGATTGCTAGTCCAACTTCTTTGTTTGCTAACTTCTCTAACTTTGGCCTACTATCATGAATGTAAGGCCATGAGCTAACTTTTAATATTCTATTTGAAATAATATGAGGAGGACCATACTACCAAGCTTCACCTTTTCCAAAATTCAACTCCATCTTATTTTCTATCTACCCCAAATATTTTCTTCTCTTAACAATAAGGGTGTTGCTACCTTCTCAAGCTTGAACTTGTACTCTTTATGCCTAAGGACAAAGTGTCTTTTATCAATGCTTAAACTATACCTTATAAATTCCAAGAAGAAAATTTTCATTGGAAAAAATACTCGGAGGCGATAAGGTTGTACTTCTACTCCACATAACCTAATCTCTATGTAATCCCAAATAGAAACCATTCTGCTACTCTTGTGACCATGTTGAGATGTAAATACTCATTTTCCTTAAGTAAAATTCTAGGAGGAATTTGATCATTTAGAATAGTGAAGGCCAAAGACCTAGGAGGATAAGTAATGAGAAAAACCATAATTCTACTTCTTTCGGATTAAATTCATCTCGTGAACCAATGATTTTAGTTGCTTTTGTGTATCTAGCATACTCAAGTTAAGATGGTTGAACTTTTCCACATGCAAATATGGAAATAGGTGAACTAGATATGAAGGATATCCAAAAAGTTTGGTATTTTGAAAATTTTGAAACTAGAAGTTGACTGATTGAGAAATGTAGTTTGGAATGTCTGTGGTAACTCCGGGTTGTAACATTAGACTAAGGAAACTTTAATATTTTTAATTTTCAACTCCATTATTATCATCTCCAAGAATAAACAAATGACAACTAGGGTATGCTGGGAAATTTTAGAGAATAAGGCCAAATTATAATGGGCAATTGGCTGGGGAATTTAAGACCCAAGGGAAGTATCAGTTTAAATAGGTTTTAGTTACAAGTTTGGGGCAGAGTTGTGTAAACCCAGACCAATTTTCTAAGAATGGTTGTAAATTGTCAGCAATAAGGCATTTGGAAACCATTATAAATTAATTTTGGAGTAATTTGGAAGACATTTTCAACCTTTTTAGATATTATTAAGCTTTGTCGAGAAACAAAGGAAACTCCAAGCCAACTTATGAATTCAGGAAATTCATAGAAAAAGTGAACAATTGCATGATATAACCTTGATTGAACCAAGCGAAGGAGGTCATTTGACTAGTGATGGCATTCTAAAGCTTCTCTTGAGATAGCTAGGAAATCGAAAGAACATCAAGGATCCTGAATATTTGATTCTCTATCAAATAATGGGATTGTACCAAAGGTGGGTTGTGATTTCTTCATTTTAATCATTTTAGAATCCACGTAGAAAAACGTGAGAGTAGGTGAAAGTTTAAAAACAAGCGGAAAGATAAGGTATTATGTGTGATCTTGAAGACCAAGGTGGCGTTGATATGTTACAACTCACAGAGTTAACTAGTTCAATCCTTTGGCAGGATGCAGGGAAATAACTAGCGGGTGGAAACAAACCCTATTTTTATATCTAAAGCTACAACGGGAGTAAATTATTTAACGATCTCCAAATAATCTTATTTTGGCACCGAGTGACGTAAGATGCCACCTCAACATCAAAGTGTACCATTATGTGGCTGACTTCCAACATGGCAGAGTTTCTTTAACGAACCATATATTTCTCACATGGTTTTATTAAACCATATACCACTTACGTGAGGCCCCCATTGATGGTTTTGAATTAATAGAGGGAGGGTCCTAATTTTAATCTCGGGGATCTCAACATAGGTGATATTTTAAAACGATGTAATGTAGGGCCTCCTCCGCTGTTAAATTCCAATGGGGTGAGGACCCTCTCTTCCCGTCCGATAGTTGTGGTTATACATCTGTCCAATGATTACACCATGGGCTTGTGTACCTCTTAAAATTTAAATATTTGGTAGAAGAAACTTGTTTTCATATAGCTTATAAGTGCTATGGAACCTGGAATATATTAGTCCATGACATAATAATACAAAGTTTTGAAGAAACCTTTCTTGATTTTTTTCCAATTTTTTTTTTAATTTTTCTTTTCTTTCTCGGCTTTATATACAAAATTATGTGTTTTTTTTTCATTATTTTTTTTTTTTTTTTTTTGGCTTTTTTCTCTTTTTATAATTTTTTTATATATACAAAATAAAGGAGAAATACTAGTGCTACAACATTGGCTCTACCCGTGGATAGCATTTTGGAACAAAATGCCAAGAACCACAAATCAGTTCCTTCAAATTAGTGAATGCCATTTAATGAAAAATAAACACACTAGTACTTATAGTGGTCATAATGATATATACAATTAATGGAAACAGATGATCTAATACTAGAAGTAATGCTACAAATACTACCCATTTACAAGCAACTGTGGCATTCACCATCCATGTTTTCCAACAAAAAAGTATTGTCATTTTGGAATTCAACGACTTTGAAAGGCCTAAGCCATAGAAAATCAAAATTTCCATGTTTTCATTTATCCTCTCACCTGTTGTCCCACTTTAACACCATATATCCATGTTTAAATGTTTTATCATTTGCTCTATCATCAAATATCTTCTTCATTTTCTCCTGGTGTTTTTGTAAGTTCAACTTCACCTATTCCATAGCTTCCTACAATTCTAGAAATTGATTCATTCTTCTTATTAGAGAATTTGTATCTTGTTCAACATATTACAATAATTTACCTATAGGTAAAGCTAGATGACTAGGTTGTAAAGAAGAAATCCGATATACCAATTCAAAAGGAAATTTTCATGTAGACCTTTTTATTATTATTTCATTTTCCCATAAAGCATATTTTAGTTGAGTATCCCAATTCTTTTGATTATAAACAAGAATACTTTGGTAATTTTAACTAGAATTTTATTAGATGACTCAACCAGACTATTTTCCTATCGATAGTATGCTGTGGAATGACTGAGGATAATGTTGTGAATTTAAAGGCTTGTGCACTGTCAATGACTAATTTTCTTGGGCACCCAAACCTCGCTAAAATATTTATGTCCAAAACCTCAATGCCAAATGTATCAGTTGCTGATCTACTAAGTATTGGTTCTATCCACTTGGTAAAATAATATTTATCAATTAGAATCCATTTATGTTTCCCACTAGACATAGATGAATTTCAATGATAAAATCCAAACCCCATTGAACAAAGGGAGCATCAACAAGAATAAGAATTAATGGCAAAAGGGGGAGTTTCTATTTACCAGAGAAGACTTGACATTTATTACAGTCTATAACTTTGAGATCAAATTTTACAAAAATCTTCGGCTAGTGAAATCCTTCCCTCATAATTTTATAATCGACAGCCCTCTAAGCATGGTGTCCTCCACATATCCCAACATGAAAATCTTCTATAATATTTGAATTTTCCTCCTTTGCTAAACATAAAAAAAAAAACTAACATGATCCCTCCAATATAGATTACCATTACAAATGCAATAAATCATGTCTTGTAACCCTAAATATTCAAATTTAGGTGTTCCTAATCGTAGAGGAACTAAAGGTATAATAAACAAGATATGATATATTTATACCAAGGTCAGTACAAATATTTATATTTAACTTTTAAAGGAATGTCATGAAACATTTGCTTTTTACCTGTATCTTCAAATTGTCCTTATTTACTGCTTATGCTCAACTCTAAACGTTTGAAAATAAATTTATCCCCATCACTTTACAGTTTGATTCAGTGAAAATTTTAGCAAGAGCCTATCCCTTTACCAACTTAGTCAACTTGATATTTATATCATAATGCAAAATATTTACTATCCAATGACCTTGCTTTCCATCACTATCATCTTGGGTGAGGGTACCTTAACTTCACTGGTGGGGATATAGGAAGTGATTCTAGAATGGAAAACATAAGTTCTTAATTCTTTCAGGGATTTGACCAAAGCATAAGCCTACCTTTCCAAAATATCATTTTTAAGATCAACATCTCTTAGCACTCTGCTAGAGAAAGCTATTGGTTTTTCTTTTCCTTCGTCATCTATTTCTAATAACACAACGACAATAATAGTATCTGATGTAAAGGAAAGTATTGAAAATGGTTTATTATAATCAGTAATTACTATATCTATTGCTTCACCCAAATCCCTTTTAATTTGTGAAAATGAATGCCTTCCTTCTGGTGTCCATTTCACTTCCATGTCCTTATTCAACATATCAATTATCTTTTTGACAATCTACAAAGAATTGAGTATGAACCTTCTCAAAAGAATGACTTTTACAAGAAAGGCTTGTATCTCTGTTTTATTCCTTGGTAAAGATATATTTTTAACAACTTAAACTCTTTTTGGATCAATTTTAACTCCTTTAGAAACAATATGACCCAGTAATTTACCTTATTTCATGGAAAATGAGGATTTCTTAGGATTGAGAGACAAACCATATCTCCTGGTATTTTTGAATGTCTATTTCAAATGTTCCAAATGTTCCTCATCATATCTATAGAATATAGTTATATCATAACTATATATCATTGCAAATTTATCCTTTTCACCTACGAAAGCAATATCCATATCACACTAAAATTTTTTCCCTACATTTATAAGTCCAAAGGGAATCTTGGCATACATGAATGCGCCCCATGGTGTTGTAATGCCATTTTATTTTTGTCTTCTTGATGAACAACAATCTAGTTACAACCAAAGAATCTATCAATCATGGACAACCTGATTGAATCTACTACTTTTTGCAATATGAAATCCATGTTGGGAAGAGGATAATCATCCTTTAATGATGCTATGTTCAAATTTGTAAAGCCAACGCACAGCCTTATTTCAGAATTCCTTTTTCCCAAAGGAATAAGATTTTCTATACATTCAGAATATCTTAGGGGAACTATAATCTTGGCTTCAAAAATATTCTTTACTTCTTTCTCAATTAATGGAAACAACGAAGGATTTATTTTCCTTAATTTATTCTTATATGGCTTGACACCAGTTTTCAAAGGAATTATATGTTGGATGATTTGAATAGCATATGTTATAAGCTATTCATATTTTCACTAAAAGACATATGAATATTGATTAAAAATATTAACATACCTCTTTTTAAACTCCACTGGTATTCCCTTTGCCAACATGATGGATTTTGGTTCTTGCTGAGTTCTAATATTACAGTTCCCTATATATTTATCTTCAAGTTGTTCTTCACATTTTAATGGTATATAGTTTTTTTCAAAAAGCTTTTCTGATGCAGGAGCACCCAAATGAAGAGGCGACAGCTGGGAGTTGGTTCTTGCTTGTTGTTTGTTTTCCCGTTCTATTTTGACAAATAGAGAGGGAAACACCTCAAATTTCTAGTTTTTTTAGTTTCATTTCATGTTATAGTAAATAAAGACTAAATCAGCCATTATTAGCTTTGATTTAGGCAAGATAGGATTAGATGGGAATTAGTTGAGAAAACTATCTCAAAACTGGAAAAAAAAAAAAAAACAGTTCCTCGAGCTGCAAGAGGAATTGCCACTGATGTATTAAAAAGGACACAAGAATGTAGAGTAGGAGGTTAGCCAAATTGAGGAAGGTTGTAAGCCTATGGGAAGACTGTGAGGAAGGCCACTAGTGTGAGGCGAGCAGACCACAGAGAGAGTCAGAGTCTAAAAAATATACTTTCTGTGTTTCTTTTTCTTTTATGCGCAAAGTCCAATTTAGAAATCATGTATTTGTGTTTTCGAATGGTTGAAGAACTGAGATTAATATGAATCATAGCCTCTATATATATACTTGCAGGTGAATTTGGTGTGACCTAAGAGGCAAAAGGCTTCCAAAGAAGAAACTTACTCACAATGCAACGGAAGCATGAAAAAGGCCTGAAGACAGAGGAACCAAGGTTAAAAAGGTGACACTCAGGGGCCGTTGGATCCAACAGAATGACAGCAAGGATTAGATCGGCGAAGTTTTTATGTAACTTTGGGCCACAAGCAGAAAACCTAAACTACAATGAAAATCGGTGAAAAGCAAAGTCTGGATAGACCCAGACCTGGCATTTAATGAAGCGGAATTAAGAATCTATCGGGTCCAAGAGGTTAGTCGCATCGAAGCTTTATAGAGGTGGGGTATCAGCCTTAGGATACGCCAACTTGTTGACTTGCAATATGGCGACAGAGCAATACTGATAGCCAATAATCGACGATCAAGTATCAAGGGGGTCGGAGAGTGGAGGTCGTCACCGCGGACCCAATGACAACTACAAAGTGTGGCTTATAAACTTTTAAGTCTGGCTTTGTGTTCTGGCGGGGTTTACCCTTGTTCAAAGTATGTTTCCTGTGTAAACAGGATAGCAATGATTTAAGTGCCGATAGTGTATCTTGGAAACGATAGTCACATATCGGAGGGGCGATGATATATGTATGTGCGACATGCGAAGGGAGCGATGTCGATCAATGATAAATTTAACCTCGGTAAGTGTGCAGAGGCCATACTAAAGGCTGAAAGGAGTGTTTGCATGTGTATTTCCTTATAAAAATTTTAATAAGGTAAATAGCGCCGATACGTGGTTTCTCTCCACGTTAACCAAAGGTTAAGAGGGTTGTATATATATGCATACCTTAAGAGGTTAAGTAAGGGTTTCTCAAGGGACTGAAGAATCCCGATAAAGGAAAAGAATCGCTGCAAAAGCTAAACTCCTGTGCGAGGTCGTAAACCTTAAGTTTTAGAAACTAGCACCTACTATTAAACGACGGCATCATTTTGGTATCAGAGCAGGTTTTACCTTCTCTCAGTAAAGATGGAGGTAGGAAGAATGTTTTAAGGAAGAGCCATCATAAGAGCAGTGGATGGGGGATTACGAGAAGAGATCAGAAACCTGACTGCACATTTGGCAGCATTGGAAGCAGGGAAGTGTAGAGAGTGAGAAGATGGAGATGATAGTGAAGAGGAAAATGTGGTTATGACAATTGGATCAGATGATGAAGGGCTAGAAATTAAGCTCTTAAAGTCAGTTTTGTTGGCTACCAGAAAGCCAAATCCATAGCTCTCTAATTATGATGGCAGTTCATCCACAGCGGCACTATTGGACTAGATAAATGAATCAGATAAGTATTTTGAGTATGAAGAAATCAGTGAAGACAAGAGGGTCACGTTTGTTGTCACCAAATTGAAGGGACATGTAGCATTATGGTGGGATAGTGTACAGGCAGAAAGGAGGAGATTAAACAAACCCTTGATCAGAAGGTGGCACATGATGGTTGCGAAAATGAAGAGCAAGTTTCTGCCTAAATACTATCAGATTGCCCTTTACAGACAGGTACAAAACCTGAAACAGGGAATGATGACTATGAAGGAATATACAGAAGAATTTTATAAAATTAACTTGAGAGCTGGTTATGTTGAGGATACTCCTGAGAAGACAACGAGGTTTGTAAATAGCCTGCGGATGGAGATCTTAGAATAAATTAGCATTCTTTCCCCTAAAACCATAGATGAAGTTTATCAGAGTGTTTTGAAGGCACAAGAAAAGATTGCCAAGAAACAAAATGCCAGGAGAGGATGTGGTTCTGGTAGAGGTCGAGGACAGACCTTTCGCAGAGGTAAGACTGCCAGTAGCAATGAAGAGGGTATCAGTTTGAAGAATTCAGGACATAGTGAAAGGGATGGTAACACGAGAGGAGGAAGGCCATGTCAGGCGGAAAGAGTCGATAGTGCGGACACAACCAACCTCCCTAGGAGCCTAAGACTCTCTAGTGACAAACAAGACAAACAAGAGCAATCCTTCTCTAAACATGAATTTACTATACGAGAAATCAAGTGTTTAGATCCTACCTGTAGTCCAACGCTGTTGTAGCAGTCCAGCCTCGCTGATCCGGATGAGCTCCTCCTTCACTTCGAAACCTGCATTCACTAACAATCAAACGATTAAATAGCACTTGATAATCTCATAAAATAAAACATATTTAACACATAGACCAAGGAGTACATGAAACAACTCATAAATAACAAGTTATTGAGAAGAATGTACTCATTTGCGTTAATAGGAAACAAAAGGAACAATTACAACCTGAGCCTTGGTGTTGTGCAAGTCCCTCCCAGGGTCCATCAAGAGTTCTCCTTTACTTTGACAAAGCTCACCCACTTCCAAATAGAACAAGCAAAGATGGTGATCTCTCCTCACAAGCTTCTAAATGGGAGTCCTAATTCCAGCAGCATCTACCCTTAGAAATGTTTAGCTTTCAACCTCTCCTCCTTCTGGCCCAATGCCAGTATTTATAGTGCTCAAGAGGAAGTTAATCAGGTCCACCATCAATGGGATAATCCCCTCTTTGGATGGGATAGCTCCTCTCTTGATGGGATAAGTTCCTCTTTGGTAGGGATACATGAACCATCTGGAGGTGCTTCATACACGTCAAACATACTTCTAGAAGCCTCTAGAAATGACCACAAGTAACTTTTTTGGAGTGAAACTTGCGCCTTTTGACCTTTAGAGGGGTACGCACCTGCCCCTTTACATACAGAGCATACAAGTATGCAGTTTTTGTGAACATTAGGTGCGTATACGCAGGTAAGGCCGAGAGAATCTGCGTACCCAAAGATAAACACATTTACAAAGACTTTCTCTCTTTTTGGAGTTTGACATGGAGAGCAGAGGCATAAGACTTGCCCAGGAGGATAGCATGACTGTTGATAGAGCCATACTAACTGCAAATAGCCATGGTGACATTTTTTAGTGTAACAGATTGCCCCCTAAAGTGCGAAGCCTGTAGTAGATTAGGGTTTTGTATTATCTAGGAAGGGTGAAGCGCTTTATCATTTCAAGGATTATCTCGTGGAGAGCCTGGTTAGAACCTGCAATTTTCAACACAAAATACATGTATAAGAATATATCATCGCTGAGGTATGCATTCCCATACTCAGATCAAAACTTTAACTAACAGACTAACTACTCTGATACAGGAATGATCTTGCAGTACATCATAATTATAGACTTGTGTAGACACAGTATGGACGCAGCCATCTGTTTATAATTGGTCTACTATATAATGAATACAAAACTCCTCGCAACCTGGATGGTGGGAATTAGATCCAGGGTCTTCATTTCTACTTCCCGAATTGGTACGATTCTAGCCATGCGAGTAAATGAGTTGATGTCGAACATGGTAGAAACCACCTGATTACCAGTCGATGATGTAAACTGTTAACAAGTGTGAGAGAAACCACCAGTAATGTCAATGGTTCTCAAAGTACCCAGTACAATCCATGAGATGTGAATGAATGAATTGATGTCGAACATTTCACGGAATCCTTCGATCGAAAGTCAACGATGTAAACTGACGTCAAAGGCGAGAAACCTGCCATTGATGCATGCAGACTTCAAGGTACTGACGATTTCTAAGTCATATCTCTAGATAATGTGCTGATGTCGATAGAAAGCAACCCATTGCAGGCAAGCCCACAACACGAAATCATTGTTCAAGTTGAAGAAATGTTGCTGTAAGGACTGACTCAGGGATGGTCAAATGGATGACAAGTATTTTTGCATATGAAAGTTTTGTTTGCAGACCTCTTGAACACATAACGACACAACAGATGGCTTGGTGACGAATGACTCAAAGTTAATCCCCGGAACCTGGCTGAAGACTTTCAATGTGGTTTGATCAACTGTGAGGTAAAGGATTTCCCAACCCAGGTGAATGAAAAGTGTCGTGTTCAAGAGTGGTAATAAGGTTCCTTCTGAGACAAAGGATAACAAATGGGCTCATTCTTCTCTCTTTTCCCCCACCATTTCTGGCAAGTACCTCTTTATTTTTAACAAGCTTGAGGAGGATAACATATGCTTGATTATAAGCTCATCCTTCGAATGAGTCCAACCTAGTTTTGATTCGAACCCTAGGAAGGAGTGGTTCGTTCCTGTTTGTAATTGAACAGGTCCTTTACTGTGAAATTTTAACGAGCCCAGTATAGGAGAAACTCGGCGTTTTTCAATTTTAGAGAGTCTGAAAAACTTAAGAAGACTCCAGGTTGAACTTTTTCGTAAATTTGTGTCCCCCAAGCCCGAAAAAGTATAAAATAATACCTAGGAGAACCGCTTGATCTTGCGACCAAGTAGTACTTTCATAATTAGTGTCTCTGACCTGAAAAGTAAAAATCGATCAAGGACACGTCGTTTTATTTCCGTATCGAGTTTGAAACAACAAAAACCCGGCAATCTTTTCTTGTTTTTACGGTCAGAAAAGAGCTATAAGGGGACCGTCTTTTAATTCCGTTTTAACGAGTGTAAAAGAAACGCTCGGCAATCTTTTCATGTTTTAGGAGTCAGAAAAGAGCTTAAAAGATGACTCTGATGTTTTGGTTCGTGAAAAATGATGATTTTACTCTAAAGTCCTTTTGTCCTGTACAAAAACGACACATTACTCATACCTGTTTAAGATGGGTAAAAATACATTGAAAAATGTCCTTTCATGGTGAAAAATAAACAAACTTAGCATTCATCCATCCAAAAAACCTATAAAAAGACTTTTTACCATGTCATTTTTACCATTTTACTGTTGAGGTTGAGAAAAGGGCTTTTGACAAGAAAACTTCCTGTGGACATTGCGGAGAATCCGACCGTCAGAATCGAGCGCCGTCTCTTTCAGGTATTCCACAACATCCTCCTCTTCAATTTCATCCGTTTGAAATTGATTTTTAGGTTTTAGTTTGATTTTTTAGGGGGTTTAGGGTTTTAGGATATGTTTCTCGGGGTACGCAAGTGCCCCATGGGCGACCTGCGTCCCCCGACCTTTTTGTATATAGGAAAAAGGTTGGGGTACGCAGCCCGCCTTCAGACCAGCTGCGTACCGCCGCTCTGTGTTCTGAACGCGGGGTGCGTACCCCGTGAAACACGCATTTTGAAAACCCAAACTCCAAATTCAACCTACCAAATTTTCTCAAATGAATTCTAACTATTGTTTTTTGGTGTGTAGGGCATTCACCATGCTAGATTGGAGAGAAAGAGAACACGAGGACGTTGATTTGGCCGCAATTGGTCATCAACCTTCCATTGATGCTTTAAAAGCATGCGGACTGTACAAATACTGAGCCATACCTGGCATGAGGGGCCAGGTGCCATTCCTTGAGTGGCTGGTTGAAAGGTGGAACATTCGGGATCAATGCTTCTACATCGGAGAGAACCAGCTCGAGATAGATCCCTCCGACATATATTTTCTCTCTGGCTTGCCAAATAGGGGCGAGCAACTGACTCTGTCCGGGACTAGGCCGGGTGGCCAATCCCTTGCTAGCCTCCGGCTAGAGTGGTGCAACAATCAGAACCAGGAGAAAGGGATAGAAATCAAGTACATATCCCTGCCCGAACTTATGGTGATAGCCTTTACTGTTACCAGACTCTGCGGCGCAGCCGCTTTACACATTGCCACCGGGTCCCAAATGCGGATGGCGATAGATTGCTACCGAGGCACCATTTTCAACTGGTGCGATGCTGTGTTGGCCAATATGAAGGGCCAACTAACCAGGGCAAAGAACGGACAACTGAAGACCTTTGGATATGGGCCTTTAGTTGTGAGCTTTGCCTTAGAGAGAGTTCCAATGCTGATCCCCCAGCATCTTACTGTTCCAGTTGGGGCTCCTCGGGAGCCTAAGTTGACGAGCTGGGTTGTGGTAATGGCCCGGAATCCTGATGAGGGCGTGACAGTTGTTCGATTTCCTAATGGTTACTTTCACTGGCTAGAGGGCCAGGTCTTTGCTATTCAGGATTTTCCTTATGCCGGAATGGATTTTCAGAATGATCCGGACATGGTTCTTCCACAGGGAGAACAGTGGGACGAAAGAGGTATTTCATCCTTCACAAGTTTTCAAATTATGTAGTTTTTTTTTTGTTTTTATATATCGCCTCAAAACTGACAGCACAAATTTTCAAAATGCAAATGTAGGTCCACGGCGTCCGGCCAACCTCCGGGCTTTTGAGAGGCGAGTACCAGCTGTACCAGCACCAGCCCCACAGGATGTGGCCACAGAGACCTTAGCCGAGCTGGAACAGGATCTAGAGCGTCTGACGGCGGGTATACTGGAGACCACCATAGATGACATTCCTATTCGACTTCAGCGCTATGTGGTCGCAGTCCCAGGACCTTTTAGGAGGTTCCTGTGTAGGGTAGCACGGGCAGTGGTCTCGTATAGAGAGCACCACCAGTGATTGGCTAGTCACTTTTGTAGACACATATGACATTTTTGGTTTTTTGTACTTATCATTTTTGCCGATCATAAGGTGTTTTTCAACCTATGATCGAAGACGATGTATATTTTTGACACACTCCTATCTATATATATATATATATCATTATTACCGGCTTATCTTGTTTAACATATGTGATGAAATGTTTTTAAATTTACTTGCATGATTATCGTATATGTCTGTCCAACATTCGAGAAGCAATTGCATCTGCTAATGTATTTAAAGACCTTGGAATATGCTGATATTCAATGTAATCAAATGCACGTTCTAAGAGACGCACTCTCAAAAACAACCTTAATAACACAGGATTTCTAATGGCATATACTCTATTAAGCTGTAATACAACGAGTTCAGAATCTAACCTCACTATCAAACGTCGAATTCCAAATGAAATAGATTCAGACAATAATTCAACCACTGCACTGTATTCTGCAATGTTGTTCGTTGTTTGACCGAGGCTCACCCCATGCATAGAAACTAACTCGTCAGAGGGTGAATAGATAACCCAAGCTGCGGAAGAGATATTCTGTGTACTACGACAAGCACCATCGGCAAATCCAATGTAAGTTTGGAGAGGCGTCGACATCTGCAATATCAAGAGTAGAACCAAGATAAGCCAGAATAACGACGAAAAACACACTTTCTAAGCTAAGCACACTATCTAAACTAACAAACATACTAGCTAGAAAGAAAACCTAACCTAACTAAAACTCTCCATACCCACCATTTAAGCATAATACCTCTTTAGGTAAAGTCCATTTCTGGGTTTACCCAAAGAGTCCCCATCAAAATCTACCAGCTCATAGGCCCCTTTTGCTAGCTTTCGCTTTACAATGTAGGGTCCATGCCACATAGGAACGAATTTTCCAGCACCTAGCTTATCGTTAGCTTGATCATATAATAACACTAGGTCTCCCTCCGAAAAACTTCGAGGGGTCACATTTCTATCATACTGAGCTTTCATTCGCTTCGCGTGAGTCTCGATTGCCAATGCAGCGTCACGTCGAGTCTCATCTAACGGAGCTAAGTATAATAAACGTTTCTCCTCTTCAGAAGTAGCTGGTAGTAATTCGACAGCCATTTGAAGTGATGGGATTTCGCATTCAATGGGTAACACAGCTTCCAAGCCATAAACTAGCTGGAAAGGAGTGAACCCTGTTGAAGTTTTCACTGAAGTTCGGTATGCCCATAGCGCTGAAAATAACATGTTGTGCCAATTCGACCGATGAATACCAATGATTCGTCGGATCATGATAACCAGAACTTTGTTGATAGACTCAACCAAACCGTTGGCTTGCGGATAATAAGGAGTAGAGCTATCATGGCGCAAACCAAGCTGGCTTGTAAGCTCAGTCATCATGATGTTTCGAAAATGGCTCCCATGGTCAGTGATGATTGCTTGTGGGACACCAAACCTAGTTATAATGTGATTGAATACGAAAATTGCAGCTGTTTTGCCGCTTGTGTCGAATGTAGGCATCGCCTCGGCCCATTTAGTAAAATAATCAACCGCAAGGATGATATACGCATGCCCCCCGGCCGAGTGAGGGTTACAAGTAATAAAATCGATACCCCATTTGGCGAAAGGATGAACGGCAATTATAGGATGGAGAGGAGCAGGTGGTGCGCGCATCTTGCGATCAAACACTTGAAAGTTGTGGCACTTTCGGACCGCAATGATACAATCTTTAAACATGGACGGCCAGAAATAGCCAGCGCGCAACACCTTCTGAGCTGTGGCATACCCAGACATATGACCGCCACATGCTCTAGAGTGACAATCATTCAAAACCCTCTCAGCCTCTTCATGAGTTAAACAACGTCGAAAAACTAAGTCTGCCCCCCGGCGATAAAGTGTATCTCCAATAAGTCTGTATTGCTGGGATTGAAACCGAATTTTTCGACGCTCCGACTTTGAAGCTTCAGGCCGAAAGGTTTGGGTTTGGAGATAGATGATTATATCCCCATACCACGGATCTAAAGTACTGATAAGAAACAAAGATTCGTCCGCAATGGACTCCTCTGCCACAGTCTCTGTGTCAGTACGCGGGAAATCACACATCAATTCCGCAAAAACTAAGGATTTCTTAGACTTGGACTTCTCGAACTCCAAGTCGAACTCTTGCAGGATAATGATCCATTTAGAGTACTTGCCCCCTAGCAGTTGTTTAGTCAAAATATAAATCATAGGGTTGCAATCCGAAATAACTATAGTTTTACGGAGAAGAATGTAGTGACGAAAACACTGGACAGCTTGAACGGCTGCCAGGGCCAATTTCTCCACATGCGAATATTTTAACTCAGTGGGGTTTAACGTCCTACTAAGGTAATATATCACATGTTCTGTTCCGAATTCATCTTCTTGGACTAACACCATTCCAATAGTGGAATGCGAAGCTGCGATGTATAAGAAGTAGTCTTGGTTGTAGTTGGGAGGATGCAACGACGGTGCATGGGTCAACGCGTGCTTAAGTACATCAAAAGATTGTTTGGCAATCTTGTCCCAAAAGAATTGAGCGTTTTGTTTCAACAACCGTGTAAAATCTTTAGTGACCTCGGCGTAGTTTGGAATGAATCGGCGTAAAAAGTTTGCTTTCCCTTGCAAACTTTGGAGTTGGCGCAAACTCGAAGGAGGAGGCAATTTGATGATAGCTTCGACCTTCGAGGGATCGACGCGAATGCCGGCTTTTGAAACAACAAATCCCAGCAATCGACCCGTTTCTATACAGAATACACACTTGTGGGGATTCAACCGAATACGATAATGCCTACACCTCATAAAGATTGCTCGTAAGTGGACAAGGTGATCAGCTCGATGTAAAGAATGAGCAGGCAAATCATCGAGGTACGGTTGCACAATGTGCTTGATGTCATGAAATGCGTAAGACATCGCCCATTGAAAAGTGGCTCCGGCATTCTTAAGCCCAAAAGGTAATTTGCAGTAAGCAAATGTCCCCCATGGACAAATGAATGCCATTTTTGGTTGATCGGCAGGTAGAATATTGATTTGATTATAGCCTGAAAAACCATCCATAAAGGAAAACATTTCACTTCCGGCACAATCATCAATGATTTGATCGATATAAGGCGTAGGATAGTTGTCTTTTGGACAAGCTCGATTTATATCCCTATAGTCGATACAGATTCTTATTGTTCCTTGTTTCTTGTTAACCGGAACAATATTCGATACCCAATCCGGTAACGGGATTGGATAAATGAAACATGCTTTCAACAGCTTCTCGACTTCTGCTTTAATTGCGGCCGCTTTTCTAGGGTGAATCTGACGCAACCGTTGCCGGACGGGTTTAGCGTCCGGGTAGGTTTTTATTTCATGAACAACAATGGCAGGATCGATTCCTGGCATTTCCTCGTAAGACCAGGCAAACACATCGCGGAATTCTTGGAATAGGGCCTTGTAAGTTTGAATTTCATCTTCTGTACATGAGGCACCTATATGAATGTTTTCCTCAATTCCGGGCTTCACTGAAATGTCAATGGGAATAGTGCGAGAAATATTCCCTAAATTCAACTCTGAATCAGAATGTTTCGTTGGATTCTAAGCGTCTTTGACATATTCAGCGGTAAAAATAGATGAAAAATCGTTTTCAAAAGCATCATCCTCAGGTAAAAACGAAGATCTATGATGGAGATCTTCCCATGGTAGATCGTCTACACTCAGGATTTCGCGAAGTTGCTCGTCAGATGACACGACTTCGGGAAACACTATCCGTTCTGAGGTTGATGTGAAAAGTGATTCCTCACTGACCACATTCATTTGGTCGATTTGGGTTGAACGTGAGTCGGTAAAAGACATGACGGCTTCATAAGCAATTTCATATGGACTCAAAGGAATAGCATCACCGAATGAGTCTATCTCAGATTCAGATGGGACAATCCAAGGATCGTCGTAAATAATGGTGTCTGATGTAATCATATGAATTAATGCAAATGAAGGGTCTGCGTTGACTGGAGGGGAAGGAAAAGTTCCCAGTAAACCAGAATCTTTAACTAAACCTACGCCAACGTCCCTATAAGGGATTGTCGTCTTACCGACATGCTGGATACTCTCTGAAGAGGCTGGGTCGGATGAAAAGTATGTCAGCTCATCAATTGTCACGATCTTGCCGTTATGTGGAAACTTTATTACTCTGAAGACCGATGAAATAACCGCTGTCATAGCATATGACCAACTTCGACCCAAAAGAAGGTTGTAGTCTAGAGGGGCATCAACCACTTCCACATCCAGACTAACGGTTTTACCTTCTACCCCTATAGGCAATTCCTGAAGAATACCAAACGGACGGAACCCACGGCCATCAAAGGCCTTAAGGATGGTCGGGGATTGGTTCAGTGAAGGAGAACCAAGCGATCTCCAACACTGAATCGACATAATACACGTGGAAGCTCCCTCATCAATTACAGTCCGATGAATAGGCCTGTTTTTGACTATCACTGGAATTTGGAAAGCCATTTGATGGGGTAGACGCAGTGTACTATTTTCTAGATCGAAGATTATCAGATTCGGGTCCTGAACATCAACAGCTCCGATAGCCGACAAAAGTAATTTTCGTTGTGCTGGGCATGATTGTAGCACTTCTAAAGCCGACATTGCTGAGGGTGAAACAGCTAAATCCTCAACAATGTTGTAATTCTGGGCCGCTCTCGCATGTGGATTGAAAGAAGACCTTCGAAGTACACCCTTGGCAGGCGGTTTGATTACTAAGTCCGGGTTAGGTTTTTCGATCTGTAGTGCATCAGAACCAGGAGCTGAGGTTGATGGATTAGAATGAGAAGATTCTGCTTCCTTACCATCAACAAGATTCTTACTACCATAATCTTGCGACCGAGTCGCAATCCTCACATGAGACATCATCAAAATGGGTTCTTCACTGGCAGTCGAGGAAGAACCTATCATCTTACTCTCCTGCTTTGGAAATGGATCTTTCAACACAACAGGAGTGGGAGAACCTTTGACTATTTTCACAACCTCGGCCCGATGAGGGCAATCTCTTGTAAAATGATCCTCTTCACAAATAAGACAAGGATATCGAGGTTTGAGCTTTTCGTCATTGGTTTCCGACTTTTCTGTTTTCTCCTTCGGAGCCTTGTCTACTTTAGCCTTCTTCTTTCCTTTCTTCTTTCCACCGTTTTTTGATTTGGCCGTAGATGACTCTACAACGTGAATATCGGCGGAAAGTTCAGGAGAAGACTCTCCTGTCGGGGAATCAGGCAAGGTGATTATAGGAGTAGTAGAATTCTTGGAAGATTTCTTCTTGCTCTTTGTGTTCACCGTACCAATCATACCATCAGCGGCATGAGATCCCGAAGGAGCAGCAGCGATTTGATTTGATTTTGGAAGATCTAGGATCTTCTCGTGTAACGTACCCAACTGAGTATAAACTAAGTCAAGGTACTGCGCCTGAGCAATGACTTGCTCCTCAGTAACTACTCCGGCCTTAGCTACATCTTCAGTAATCTTCGGCAATAATGATTTAACAAACCATTCAGCTAAGATTTGGTCCAGAATAAAAACTTTCACTAACCTTCTCCGATGTCTCCACTCATGAATGTGATCAGAAATGTACGTGGACGTCGATTGTTTTAGTGAAGTTAATAACTCCGTGCCGTTATCGTATCTGACCGGCAACTGAAAGTGAGTTAAGAACGAGGTAGCTAACTGGCTAAAATTGTAAAAAGAGGCCCGTGGTAACTCAATGTACCACTTGGCGCGGGAGACCAATGAGTGTACGTTGGAAAAGACGTAAGCGGA